>BJBW01007339.1:197-62270 GCA_004320125.1 Scolopax mira | reverse complement strand
TTCCTTTTCCTTTTCCTTTTCCTTTTCCTTTTCCTTCCTAAGTGGGAGCTGTTGCTCTCAGGGACCACTGACCGTTTCAGTTGGATGTTGTCCTGCATTCCTGAACTAGCTGTTCTGCCCACTTATTTCATATAGGTAAAACAGAGCTTGGAGAGAGGCTTACTCACATGGAGCTAAAGACCTGTCAAATATTTTGTTGGTGGAAAGTGTGCTTTCTGAGTGTTGAAAACATTTCAGAAAGAAATTTCTTATGGTGTGAGGCAATTGAATCCAATCCAAGTTCAAAATTCTGTTTAAATCTAGACAAATTTTTTTCACAATGCAAGTAAGCAAAAATGCATATTGTGTGGAAAATTTTGCCCAACAATTTACCAAACATTGACATAACTCAGTATTTTTATTGAGGTTCATCTGCCCTAACTCAGGTATGTAGAAGGGAGATCTGAAAAGTGGGGTCAGCCCACATGCTGAAGAGCCTTTTCCTAAAACAACCATCTTAGATAGGGCAGGCATCATTCTGGGATGGTACAAGACATATTCTTAAATTCTGATTTGCATAACCTTGTGTGCCCAGTGTCAATACATTAAATCCAAGGTATATGTACATCATCTGTTAAGAGATACCTGGTGTATTTTTGCACAGAAACTCTTTCATACATTGATGTTGCTGCAAGGGAACCGCACACACAGAAAAATGCCCAAATATTCACACACTGTAAGTTTCCCATTTTTAATTCTTACAAGGAAGATTTCTGAAACACTGGTTATTTCAGCAAAATGAAATGCACTGGCAAGACATGCTGATACTCCACATATTGGGAAGAGTGGAAGGATCAGCTTTTCAATGAGAACTCTTTAGGTAAACTCACATGCTTGAATGATTAAACCCAAGGACGAAAATATCTTTTACAATGTGTAATTTTTTCCTTTCTTGCAATAACTTTAACACAGGAAGGAGGAGAGGGAGAAAGAGAGAGAAATAAGCTTATATTCTTAACTTTCCTAACCCATATTGCATTCCAGAACTATAAGATGTGGTAAAGACAGGTAAGCAGATTAATTTAACAGACTTCCAGACTTCTGAAGCAAAAGAGGGAGGCAAGAACATTTTATCATTTCTGACATATGGAGCATGTAGTACTGACTGCAATATGGAATGGATGATCAAAGTCATGTTTTCAATAGATTCTAGGAACATTTTTAGCCTTAAAGTCATTAGTAAACTTCAATTTCGGAGCTGAACCCTAAAACCTTAATTTGGACAAAGCGCTTCTACTTGGGAGCAATGGTAACTCACTCACAGGTCAAAATGTAATATAATTCTTGAATCAGGCAGCTCAATGTCTTGGAGAAAATGACTGAAAAATACTTAGGAAAATACCTTCAAGGGATGAGGATGAAATTGAGAGCTAAGCATAGAAAAAATAAGAACTAGGGCTTTCAAAGAAAATTGAAGCTTTGGAGAGCCTTCAACTATTTTGATTTATATTTAAACATTTTAGAGATTGGAGCTTTGATTAGCTGAGACCCTCTCCAGTTCTCCTTCAGCTCTGATTTATGGGCAGGCTGAATCTCAGTAAAATGAAAGCTAAATGAGGTTGTCTTTAAAATTACCTTTGAAGACTTAAAGAAGGTAAGGAAGAGGGCAACTTGGCTGATGCTGACATCAAGGGGACTGGGATATGAGGGTGAGTGTTTTTAGGAGCTGAAGTTTTGAATATGGGAGAGGGGGAAGGAGCAGAAAGAACAGGATCGTCTAATTGCTACATGTGATAGCACTAATATATACATCTCTTTTGACTGGGAGATGCATTAAGCTAGACTTATTAACACAAACAAGGTTGTTTGTGCATATGTGAGAACATTTTTAGAGGGATTTTTTTATTTGGTTTGGGCTTTTTGGTTGGGGTTTTTTTTTTTCCCTTCTCAATTTACTTAAGAATTTTTCCTCATTTTGGGGTTTACAATTGATTTTCTTAGCTCACCCAAAGGTATTTTGATAGAAATCTTATCACCGCCAGGAAGCAGATAGACACTTGACTGCCTCCAGATGAAACTGTGGAGGGGTGACTTGTGATGAATGACCCCCACAGCCCATCTTTGACTAGCATCCTCTAATATTAAGGTGGATAAAAAAAGTCTGTACATCAGACAAGTTCACTTTACTTGACTGTGGTCTTCCCAGTCTTTTTGTTCTTCATGCTGCCGTTCTTTTTATTAGAGATGATGCACACTAACTACCTTGGGTGTTATCAGGAGCTAGCTAGCACTGAATAAAACTGCCCCTAAGCAAGCTAAAACTTATGGCAATATCCATAAGTATGGTCTCAGTATGCTCTTCTCATAGCTGCTATCATAGGAACTGTCTCCACTCAAATATGTGTCCTGTTTTTGCAAATGATTGCAGAAGAGGCACACATGGGCCCACCACCAGGCTACTGCAGTTGGCTCATCCTTGGAGGAAAAATCTCAGGTGCAGAGGAAATTGCACGTGACAGTTGTTTGAAAACATGTCTCTTAAATGAAGTCAGGAATCTGACATAAGTAGATGATCCCTGAGAGAGTGGTAGCTGCCAAAAATCATGAGTTAGGTCATGACGTTTGTAGACGTTTTTAATATTTTGCAGCTGGAATGTGCATAAAATGGCACATTCCCACACCACATTCTTGCTAAGTTCAGAGACATGGATACAAATGATGACTGACTGGCTCTAAACCTTCCTTGCAGATATTTTGGATTTGTTTCTTGACAGTCTTTATCGTGGCATGAGGAACTGTTGAGCTATTATGAGTGGAGAAGATTGAGACTGACTGTGAGAGACTTTTTAAGTTTTCCTAGTTACTTAAACAG
The DNA here is from genome assembly GCA_004320125.1 of Scolopax mira. Taxonomy (NCBI): domain Eukaryota; kingdom Metazoa; phylum Chordata; class Aves; order Charadriiformes; family Scolopacidae; genus Scolopax; species Scolopax mira. Next base: position 59,419 of record BJBW01007339.1, on the reverse strand, counting down.
CCATAGGGCATCTTGGATTGGATTCAACTTCATAGCTTGGACACAAATCTCAGTTATCCTCTATTTTTGGCATTGGTCTTTGCTTGCCTGAGAGCTCAGTGGTGGGAATCCAGGATCTTTGACTATATAAATCTCTGCCTCTGTAGGTGTCACCTCATTCTGCACTCGCGTACTCAGCATTCAAACATTCCTCACTGTTTCTTCCCAGTGAGGGGCAGATGAGCCATGGCAAACTTTTATCACGTCTCTGAGATGATGTTGTATAGGCTTCCACATCAGTCATGAAACCAACTGTGGCCTTGTGCAGTCAATGGCTAGGATCTTTTCCTGTTTTCCAGAATATTGTCCCAGCAAGGCAGTCTCACCCTTATCAACATGACTAGCTCATGCATGCTGCGGTCCCCTGGGACATGCACATGAGTGAGTAGAGACCTAGTTGTGATGTCTCTTGTAGACTGTTTATTCCAGACACATGAAACAATTTTGCTGCTGGTGATGTGGCAGCTGTCAGCCAATGTGAGAGAATCACTGTGGGCTAAGGAACATAGTTACTATTTTTGTGACTACTGGCATCAAGTAAACACAAAACTGGTGTTGCCTCTGGAATTAGCCAGATCCCAGAGTTTTTCATCCCTCTTCTTGAGACATTTGGCTTCTCATGTCTCCCTAATTGCTTTCTTATGTGTCAAACCAGGGTGGAGTCTTTCCGACACATAGCAGTCTTTCATGCACAAACCATAACATCACATATTGTTTCATCATGAAATCAGATGGAGAATTGGCAAATTTGTAGGGGGACTGCACTGGAACTGGAACCACAGTGCTACTCCTCTGTATAATTCCTGGGAGGCAGTGAAAGTCCTAAAAAGGACCCCAGAACCTCTTGCCTGCCTGAATCAGACTAGTGGTTAAATCGAAGAAGGAGATGGAGTATAGAGAAAGCATCTGGGCAGGTATGTGATATCCAGCCACAAAGATCCTCCAGTAGAGAAGACTGCTAGCTCTATTGACTCAGAATTGCAAGTGCTATCCATATTTCCTTTGGAAATACCTCAGTAGTGGGGTTGCCCTAGGGACCTAGCTGGTCCCAAAGGTGTTCCAACCAACCCCAGAAAGTGTAACTCAATTGGTGATAGGGCTGCTCACAAATGGCAACACTCACGCACACCCATGTTGATCTGTTTTGTGAGAAACAGGCGTTCCCTGTCTACCAACAGCTATCATGCATGTGGATTAAATGGATATCTCACTTCTCTAAAAAAAGGGATTGTTTATTTCTTTGAAAAGACAGAATAGGCAATAAAAGGATTGCAAAGGCAGGATAGAAACCACCAGTTTATGGCTGGAGAGTATGAGCTGGGGGTACTTTATGGTTTAAGTCATCATGCCGTCAGCACTCCTGCAGGATAAATGGAAGAAAAGTAATCTCTAGAAACAGTTCTGAAGCAGTTTGGAGGATTTAAGAAACAAAGTTGTGATTTCTTTCTCCCTCAGGTCCACGACTAGCCCTATCTAGCTGCAGTCATTCTCACTTAGATAAGTCCCATTTTGCAAAGAATTTAATTCTGTGTTCAAATCCACCTTTGTTCAGCAATGCACAGAGGCATGTGCTCCATTTTAAATGAATACTGAAATCTTTCCCCTAGGAGCCTTTTGCCAACCTGAAGCTCTCCATCTAAATTCTAGCCAAAATTGCACTGATGACAGAGCTGCTTGGCCCATGAATGTTGCTCAAAATGATATCACAGTTTAAATGTCGACAACAACAATTGCAATTTAAAAATAAGATCTAAATAGCCTAAACTTTGAGGCAAGTACAAAATCTTCCTTGAACTGTGAAATCTGCCTTTGTTAGAGATTTATTTGGATAGTTATAGACAGATAAAACTTTCTGGTTTTGTCCTGGAAAAAAAGTGATTTTAAAGAACCTGTCTTGTATTCACATTGATTCAACTTATTCTGGAGGTTGTTATGTTGGAAAAAAATAAAGATACCTCGTACCATAAAGAGTAATTATGAGACAGCAAATTCAGAGAATCATAGAATGGTCAGAGATAGCAGTAACTTAAAGACCATCTAGTTCCAACCCCCCTACCACAGGCAGGGGCAACTCCCACCAGACCAGGTTGCCTCGTCCAACCTGGCCTTGAACCCCTCCAGGGATGGGGCAGCCACAGCTTCTCTGGGTAACCTGGGACAGGCTCCCACCACCCATACAGGAAAGAGTTTCTTCCTAATATTTATTTTAAGTCTCCACTCTTTCAGTTTCATGAACAACCATTACTTCTGATATATACTATTACTATGCTGCCCGGGACCTATTGGACTTACTGTTCAGTCCAGTTGAGTTGGAGGAATGAGCAACGTAACATAGCCATCAACCCTACACAGCATGTACCTTCAAAAGCCCAGTTGGAGAACTAGCCATGAATCATTGGCATGGTTTAAAATGTTTGACAAGATAAAAATATGATGTCATGGTCTGGGTCATGATACCATTATTACATAGCAACAGCTAAATGGCATTCAATGGCTGTACTAATAATAGGTTGACTGAAATGACTGAAACGGCTATGTATCATCATTAGAGAGCTGCTGAGTTTCAGAGAATCTCTTCTAATGAACAATTGGATATTAACTAGCAAATGATGACTTTTGCAACTGAATTGAAAAGATGAACTCATTGATACCATTGGATTATTAAGAGCTTATGTATTGATGTTCAATCATTTAAATAGATTTGCTTTCCTTATGGTATAATATGACAATAAAAGTGCTGTGAATAGTAATTTCCTAATAATAACACTAATAACACCATAATCTTATTTAATCTAATTTAAATAGATGGCAAAAAGACCTACTTAGAACCACTTGTCTTTTGTTGGCGGAAAGATTCTCATTATGAAAATTAAATTGCTTTTGAACTCCTTTGGTACAGTAAAATCAAAGCCACTCACCATTTACAAACCAGGCAGGAGCCCCAGATCTGCAAAATCTTTAGGGAAGCACTAATGCGTTGTGTTTAATAGGGATGAATTTAAGCATCTGCTTATAGACTTCGCTGAACTGGGCTTTCTCACGCTTTTGGGCAGGGTCTCTGTTTAAATGAGATTAGTTTTGCATCAGGACACCCTGTTATTTTCTGAGTCAATTTCGTTTCCCAGTGAAGTCTCTGCAAGTGACTGTAGCAATTAACAGGGAAAACCAGAAAGTAGGTGAAGGACACATTAATAACAACAACAGCAACAACCAACAACAACAATAATAATAATAATAATGATGATGTCCTATTAACATCCCGTATCAGAAAGGAATCCTCTGAGAGCATGTCACCCAAGTATGGACTTGCCCCGACAGTATTTTAAATAAATTCCACCACCAAGTACTTCTAAGTAGGATTCACCCTGAAGTTTCAATACCTCTTCTACGTGTATAAACACTGGGAAATCTGACAGAGCTAATCATGCAATGGAAGAATTAAAACAACTCTTTTTTTTACTGCTAATCTCATTTCATCTGTGTCTTATATACATGGTTTTGTATTTCAGTCCTATGCTCTTCTCTTCTATGCCAACAGAGGCAGGTTTGCTGTGTTTTGCTTGGTGTCACCACAGCTCTGACATGTCCCTGGGAACAAGGGCTGGACTCTCTCGGGGCTTCGTACTGTGAGCATGTCTCTGGTTGCAAAAATTTTTTTTGGTGGTAATGAATGAGACAGGAGGAATACAGTCTCAATTTCTGGACTATTTGTGTGGCTGACAGCCAGGCTAAAAGTATCTTTTCTGCTCAGGGACACAGAAGAGCGGATGCTCAGATAAGGATGGTAGTAAAAATGGATGTTTTCTCTGAAAAAATCCCTTTTCAGAATCAAAATTCTGTATTCAGAATCAAAAACCTGTATATTCGAGGGAAAGCAGGATAGGCTGGTTTCATGAGGGAGGGTAAAATGCCATGTTTGCTACAAAATTCACTGGCACTGACAGGCAAGATATATCATGAGTGACTCACTGGTGAAGACTGTGTTGGGATGAAAATGGGACTGGGCAATTACAGGAGGAGAAGGAATCAACAGAGGTGGGGTCCTGGGCCAACTCTGCCTGAAAAAATGCACTTTTCTGTCCTACTAGAGTTCCTGATGACACAGGAAGAGGAATGTTAGAGGGTGCCAAATTGAGAAAAAGCGGTGACTGGGGGGAGCCTGGTGTTGCCTGGGCCAGGGGTGGTGGGCAGGGTGGGATCTCATCATCCCATCTGTGCTGGGGGGAGATGAAATGCTGAGCGGCCCTGGCTTGGCCAGCTGGAGACTTTCTATGGTGGGAAAGGGAGAAGAAAAACTACCCTTCTCCTCTAAAAAAAAATATCCTTTTCAACCAAGTAAATTTGGAAATAGTCAGATGCATTATAAAGCCACCACAATACTACTCCTCTGGAAAACAGTACAAAATTTCTGCAATTTTCTGTCAGAATGTCAACAGCTTTTTTATTTTATTTTTTTTTCTCATGGTCTTTGAACCCCAGCATTTGTCTGCTCACAAGGCTTAGCACCAGATGAGAAATGTGCCCATGAGCTGGAGAGGACTGCGGTGCAGGTACCCTCATAGATGACTGTGTTTGGGTTAACTCTGCTCAGCTCCCCTTAGAGCTGGTCCCCAAAGTCCCCGTGGGCTACTCCAAGCCTTCCTTTCCCTGTGCTGCTTGTTTGTGGTGTCAGTACCCACAGGGAACAGCAGTGTGAGAGGGTGCCTAAAGCCATGCCTCAAGTGTATGGAGCGTGGTGGTGATGGGACATGTCACTGAGGAGTCCTCCCCTGAGCATCTCCCTCCCAGGATGGTTTAAGCAGACTATGGGATGATTGTGTTTGGTTTATCCCTGTGTCCACAGGGATTCAGGTATTCCCACCTGTCTTTCCTCCTGCAGGGCCTTGTGAAGAGGAGTGTGCTCCTTTGGGATGCCCTTGCCACAGATTGATCCCTGTGAGACAAACAGACTGCTGGGGAGGGAGAGTGTTAAAAATAAAATTAAAGGAAGAATGCAAATTACAACAAAGTTGAAGACAGGACTTTGAGAGAGCACAGTTTGTCAGGGAGACAGCTGCTTTTTATAGCATGCCTGGCATGGCTGATGGCAAAGACATTTGACATTTAGCTCTGTTTGAGTGGCAGGTGGGGAGAAGGAAGCCAGAGATGCTGTAAGCAAATCTCTTTGAAAGCAGAATTAGGAAGGGGCAGCATTTGGGGAAAAGTTGCATAGCTTCAGCTGGAGTCCTTGCCTGCTTCTTAGGGTTTGAGGGACTGGATATGAACTCCCCTGACATTATTCTCCCATCCTTTCACAAGGAGAAAACAGTAGTCGAAAAGCTCCAGCAAAATTACTTTCCTGAGGGTCTGCTTTCCTTGGGCTGTCAGAGCTCCCTGTGTCCATGTCTCCTTCCCCAATGAGCCAGAGCAGGATTTGGTCCTCAAGGATGACAGACAAGGATGAAAGACCTCCAAGCTGACAGTAGTCATGGCTAGCATCCACACCTTTTCTTTGCCACTGGAGAGGAAACTGAGCAACATAGGATATAAATTAGGACTGAGTGGAGTCTTTCAGTTGCTCTTGGCTTAGGTGAACCAGCCCTGACACAAGTGTTTGAGCAACTGGAAGTTCATTGAAATGAAAATGGACTTAAGGGTTTTATTTTCTCTGTTTGCAAAATGTGGGTACTAACATAGACCCTTCTCCCACTTCTAAAGGTTTCTTTGAATATGCAAAGTGCTACGTATTACTCTTACTATTCTTACTTATTCCCTACATGACAACTTTGGTCTATTGTGTTTGTAATGAGCCCATGGCTCTCTATTGTTACCTCTGAGTTGTTCATACTCTGCTCTAGACCCCTGCCTCGCACCTAAAAAGAGGGGTAACAGACAATATTGTTTTTCTTTACATGTTTGAATACTTTCACTGTGGTTCCAGCCCAGCTCTGATCCTGTTACTCATGAGAAATATTGGTCATTGTGCACGGGGGATCATCACAAAAGACTGGAAGTAGTTCTCTTATCAACAACTGCTTATCACATGGACCTACTGATATATTTGTTCCAGACTCTCCTGGACTCCTTAATTTAATTTACTATTTTTATGAGGCCTTATCTCCAAATACATTTTCCTCTTATTTATTGTTCAGGATACATTCAGTGAGACTTAAGTATCTCAGTGATTTAAAGTTTTCACTAACTTCATGGTTGCTAATTTATTAGTATTTACACCTTTTGTACAAGATGGCAAAATATTTGACACAATAAATAAATTTCTCCTCAAGAAGTTGTCAGGCTTTATTCATTAGTGTGAGTCTTTCTCTTCCAGTGCAATGGTAAACTATGGTACGCACTGCCACAGGACAGTAGAGAGGAGATAATGTGATCAAGTGTGAGATACTCAATTAGGACTAATCGCATGAGGGATGCCCTTAGGAAAATCTTTTAACCTGCATATGGCTAAAGATCCTTGTTTGCAAGATAAAGGCAGAGAATGTAAATTACACTGAACGCTGGCTTTGGAAAAGAGAAGGATTTGAGAAAAATAATTTGCTCATGTATTGTATTTTAAATTTAAATAGACAAAAAATTATATTGTACTTTTTTGTTTTTGTTTTTTTTTTTGAACAGAAACACTTCAATCTGTGGACTAGACCTAAAATGGTCGAGGAATGATTTTGTTACAAATTCTATTTGAATAAGGTGCTATGGTATTTCATGGAAGCTGTGATTTGAATATTCATCGACTCCCGCAGGCAAAACTTCTCCCACCAGGTTTGTGGCATAGATGCTTTTTCTTTTTCTCATCTATCTCAAATTCAAAGTGTTGAAAAATTCCTACTGCAGGCCAGCTGTCTGGAGGCCTATGTGTAATTGTACTCTTGCTTCCAGCAGAGAGAAATCTGTGTAGTGCTAGGAATGATGTGTTGATGTTAAGTTTATACCTCGTCACAGGCTCAGTATGTATTTATTGGGAAATGCATCTCGTTTCCCTATGCTTTTCTTTCCATCTGAGAAGTGGGAAAACTAACTCTGGATAGAAATTTCTTTCTGCATAATTTTCCGGGGTGGGGGTGCAGAGATGGGATTTCAGTTTTATTATGATTTTCCATCTAACATCTCGTTTTAAATGAATTGAGTCCCCAAAATATTTTGAATATTGTACCACAGGGAAATTGGATTGGAGTTTGTTGCTAAAACTTCCAGAATATATCATAGTTTCTTTTCTTACAGAAGGAAAGTTGAACACTTGGGAAATCTCAGACAGTGAAGTGTTAGGGGAGATGTACTCCTGCTGATAAATCTGGTTTCCAGGTGAGAATGGCACAGCAGGCAGCAAAATTCACCCCTGAGGCCTTCAGGACACTTCTCCTTAAGCAAAAAATACTTTGTGTTGGTTTTTTTTTGTGTGTGATGATAGACTTTATAGTATACAAGTAATGAAAAAACAATCTGTGTGGAATAAAAGCCAGTATTAATTACAAATTAGGTTTCACTGTAACCATTTTTTTCTAATGTAAAGCTACTTCTAGAGGAAAATGCAAGCATGGAAGTATTGCCAGGAATACTTTGTTTATAATTTTCAGCATTTTTATATTATGAATGCTACAAGGGAGTTGCTTTACATTTTTGTATGTTGGCTGACTCTAGGTCCTGCTATAACTAATAATAATAATAACAACAATAACAACAACAATAATAATAATCTTCCTTTGCTTGAGAGGTATGTAAGAGCGACTTTACTCACAACAGTCAGACCATGAATAAGGATTTTAGTTCTTCTCCCTCATGGGTCCTCTGTACCTAATGGAGAGGTCAAGGGTGATCTGGACATGTAACTCCCGGGGAAGCCTTCTGGCTGATTTCATGGCAGAGATTCCTGGGACAAAAAAGGTCCCCAGAAGCATTGCAAGTAAAGCCCCTCGAAGTGTTCCCTGAGACCCTTCAGCTTGCAGAAATTATTCCCTTGTTACAGGAAATACTCCATGAAACCTTGTGCTTGCCGTGGTGCTAACGTAGGGACAGATGCTCCCAGTGGTTCCTTCCCAACTAAAGAAAGAAAAATCCACTTAATATGACTCTGCTTAGCCCAGTGTTTACTCATAATAAAACATCACTGGAAGAGCCTAGCCTTGCATTGGCTTTGCATTAGCGTTGGCTTTGTTCTGATGAAATCTGGCTGTACAAAGAATATCTGGAAGATCCTCTCTGGCAGAAGTACCTGCTGCCCAGCTCTGCTTTACAGGCAAGGTCGTGCCAATGCCTCAGGAGCACTGAGGTGAGGCAACCTGTAGGCTCGGGCGTGATGAATAAAATCACAACCTGCCGAAGAAACAGCTTATTCTTTTCTGTGTTGCCCCATTGTGCAGAAAAGCCAGCTAGAGACTGCAGTCAGTGAGGAAATGTAGGGGCACTGCCTGCTCTTGTAAGGTACTTGTAAGGTGTGCACTTGTAAGGTACCTAAGATACCATCCTGCATGGTGACCTGCCTAGCCTGCTCCCCTGTTGGCTGCAGAATTAGTTCAAGACAGCAGAAATTCCCTATTCCCACTTGAGCCATTCTAGCTGCACTAACCTTCATTCTTTTATCACCCTCCCCCCTCAAAGCTTTTGTTGCTTTAGTTTTCCTCCCTCAGGGAAAAAATAGGTTGCAAAACTTTTGTCATTATGATCTTTTATATTCATCGTGTTCTGTTTATATTTGTGTTAACTACTTGTATAGTTTAGCTTGTTATTGTAATTAATATTCTAAGCATAGAAATGCTGACATCGGACACAATCCAGCTTCTGTTGAAACGAGTGAGACTTGGTGATTTAGGCAGGTCTGCTGAGAAAAAAAAGAGCGGGAACCTGAAATGCCCAAGTGCATTTGTTAAAGATTGTTTCAACTGGAAGGAGTCAAAATAAATTTTGCAAAATGCACATCCAGTTTTTAGACTGCTGCGCCTACCTGTGGGACTGAATTTCACTGAATTTTTAGAGTTGGAAGGGGCCATAGAGACCATCTAGTCCAACTCCCCCACTGAAGAAGGATTGCCCAGAGCTAGAGCATGTCACTCAGGACGGCATCCAGGAGGGTCTTGAAAATCTCCAAAGAAGGGGACTCCACGACCTCCCTGGGCAGCCTCTTCCAGGGCTCAGGCACTCTCACTGTGAAGAAGTTTTTCATCATATTTGAGCGGAACCTCCTGTGTTCCAACTTGTGCCCGTTGCCTCCCATCCTTTCACTGGCCACCTCTGAAAAGAGTCTGTCTCCCTCCTCCTTCAACCCACCCTTTAGATACTTATAAGTATTGATAAAATCTCCACTCAGCCTTCTCTTCTCCAGGCTAAAGAGTCCCAGCTCTCTCAGCCTTTCTTCATAAAGGAGATGCTCCAATCCTTGAACCATCTTTGTTGCCCTTTGCTGGACTCTCTCCAGCAGCTCCCTGTCTCTCTTGAACTGGGGAGCCCAGAACTGGATGCAGTATTCCAGTTGTGGCCTCACCAGTGCCGAGTAGAGGGAGAGAATGACTTCCCTTGACCTACTGGCCACGCTCTTCCCTGTGCAGCCCAGGATTCCATTGACCTTCCTGGCCACAAGAGCATACTGCTTGCTCATTGTCATGATGGAGGGTCTTGAGAGAAGCATCTTTTATGAATTATTTTAGAGTGTGTTTCTGTAGGAATCATTACTGGCCCACGAAGAAGGGTCAAGGAGGAGCTCCCCTTTGCAGAGCACGTGATGGGCAGAAATACTGACTGCTCTGGAGTGAGAAAGAGATGGGAAGCAGCAAGTGAAGCAGCCTGAGCTACCTTCACTTGCAGCAGCTTCACAAAATGTCCTAACCATGCACAGAAAACCAATCGGAGGTTATACAAACCTCTCCTGCTTACTTTGCGTTTTCAAAGTAGAAGACTGGGCATCAGTCCAAACCCATAATCTGTGCGAGGGCATGTCACAACAAATAGGAAAGGGATAATTAGAATTTTATGAAGAGTGGTTCTCTATAATGCTACCTACTGTTTACTTAACAACAATTTTAAATTTAGCTACTGATGTGTTTTAAGTAATACAAATTAAAAAAAAAAAAAAAAGCAGCTCATATTTGCTCTTAGTTACGTGGGGTTTTTTTAAATACCTCTATTTCCCCAGTGGGACCAATGTGTGTGCACATGTGTGTGTCTGCTCATAAAATGGTACTGAAATGTATGAGGGCATAGGAATGCAGCTTTAGCAGATAATGACTCCTGATTTCGTTGTTTCTAGGTTGTTTTTTTTTTCCTAAAAGTCAAGGAAAGCCCAGTTCACTAAAGACAATAACAGTCTGAGAACCTTTCCTGTGATTTCTAGCAGTGTGTGAGAAGATACAGGTAAGAAGTAAGTCCAAAAGCAATGTAACGTAACATTTTCTTCATTGACTTTCATCACAGTTTTATAATGTGGCTAGCTGGAGTGGCTGTTGGCTTTTATCCCAGATAGGACTCTATTTCTATGGTATCTAATGCCTCTATGTAGTGTCTGGCAGCATAGGGATTTGGCAGATCTTTTAGGAAAAAAAAAGGCGCTTTAGCAAGGTATTACATTTTGCATTATTGATTTGTTGTAACTAATATAGATATTCTTATCCATGGGCAAATCTAAGAGTATTAATCTACCCACAGACTAAATTACACCCACATAAAGATTTATTTTAAAAGTGAACATGCAGAATGTAGCTCAGCATTAGGTATTTTTATCATCTTAATAAATCCCCTGAAATCAGCAAAAGAAAAGCAACATGTGCAAGCAAATAATATCTGATCATTTTTCTCCATAAAATCAGAAATGCAAGAATTTTCAAATTCTTTATCGTTTAGTTGCTTTTAACACAACTCACATAATTCAACCATCTTCTTTTCTGCATGAGTAGTCAAAACCAATCCAACTGGGCCTAATTGCCTGCCCAAGCTGTAGTCTGATTGTATCACTGGCTGTGTCTCCACCAGTGAGTGCTGAGGTACCGTGGATGTGGAGGTAAGACCGCAGTTGCTGGGGACCGACATCCACACTGTGCATATTCCTACGGGGCGGCTTCCCACGAGCTCTGGTAAGGTGTCAGGGGCCAGCATATGAGGGGTAGAGCTCGTTTTCTGGCTTAGCTTAGCCCCAGGGGATGCAGTTGTCATGCTCTAACCGTGCCCTGTGGTGGGAACGGAAGCACAGTAAGTGGAAGGCGATGGGGAGGTTTGCTCCCTCCTGGTAACAACCAACAAGCTGGCATAGGTGCACCCACTCCACACCACCCTCTCGTGGGCCTGCCCATTGCAGCTTGAAAGGATACCCAAGAAAAATCACTTCTGATCAGTTTTTGCTATCTGATCAGCTCTGAGGCTGTAGAGAACCGCAAGGCAGTGCAGGTCAGTCTGTGCTGGGTCCCCCAAGAAATCACCCCCCCTCCTCTTACCTTAACATGACTGGACCTGGACACTGCTCTCCATTTCTTACAAAATTTGCAGGGTCATGGGTTGAGGGGGAAGGCAGGAAAACCCTGTGTCACAGATGAAAGTATGGTAAATCATGGGATAAATTATCCTTGAGCACAGCCTGGCAGGTATATGAGACAACTCAGCCTCATTCCCTGCCTGATTATCTTCAGGCATTTAAATCCAAGTCTCCCACCTATGAGGACACTGCTCTGAAAAATGTTTGCCCTGCTCTCAGAAAGACTTTCTCTGTGTTTTCTCCCTGCTTATGCAGTCCAGCTCTGGGTCATCTGAGTCTGCCTGCATCTAATGTCGGGTAGTTTAAGGAGTTACTTTATGCACATGTAATCGTAATCCCATTTAAACATTATCAGGGTCCAGCCTGTGCATGTTAAAAAAATGCACGTTGAAATGATGAGCTACAAGATGCTGCAAAATCTGAAAGTACTACTTTGTGGTGCTAATGATTAATATTAACATGTGTAATAGGTTTTCATGATATGGACAGGGTGAATGGTGAAATGGGTTCAGGTCTTTTTATTTTCTTTTCAGCTTGTTATTATCTAGAGAAAAAACACTAATTACCAGAAGCTAATAGCTAGTGTGTTACTTACCCTTTTAATTAGTACCCTAATTATTAAGTGCAGTGATAACCACTAGTTAGAACATATTTGCTTTTTAAGACTTTCTTGTTTATCTGTCTTCCCACTCCCTCTTTTTAATGACACTGACACCAGCAGAGTTGCTGGAGAGAGAATTCCAATAATTTCCCCTTGGGAAATGAGTCATTTTGAGCCTCCTGAACAGTGTTATGATTTTCATTCTGTTGTAAAATGCTTTTCACCTTTGAACTGTTGGCTTGTGTTAGATTCTGACATTAAAGAACTAACATTTAAAATTGGGAGGATGAACTCAGGGGACCAGAACAGGTCACTTCAGCAGCACAAGATCTTGCTCAGTGTCTGCCATCTGGGAGGAAGGAAGGTGCCTGAACAACACAGTCTTTGGCTGCCTGTCTCTAAATCCTGAAGTGTTCAGTGAAGTATTCCTCAACGTGTCTATCTAAAGTCACGATGTCATTTTGGGATGTATTTTGTGTAGCCCCACTGATAACCTCCTGGTCTCCATCATTTGGAGTAGGAGGCTGTGGTGTTGGGGTGCTAGATGCTGCGGTCCTGTGTGCCTGCACTGAGTCCAGGTGTTGCAGCACCCACTGCTAGAGGAAGTAGTGCCTGCTCGAAGTGGTTTCTTAATAAAATAGCCATTTACATAGAAAATTAAGCATAAATACCTGTCAAAAATCCTGTATTGAGGTGATTGGTATATATGAGCCACTGCCAGAAATTATAACAATACAGCCTTTTTTATGGAGTCTTATTAACTCTTTGCGGGGAGCAGCACATTGTAAGTGACTGAAGCCAGTGATTTAAGATGTGTGGCAGAGGGTGAGAAAGATTTCTTGATTACAGAGCACAGTGTACAGCTGTGTTTGAGTTGGATATGCTGTAGCACACCAGAAAAAGTACTTGATTAGCTGAAAAAGCTAATGGAAGGAGCAAGACATCCCTGCTCTTTCCGCCCTTGGTTCTTGGCACTGTGGGTTACAAAATGCTTAAAGGATGTGGATTAGAAGATGTGTGTTAACTATACGAACAGTTACTATTTCTATAGCCTCATTAGTATGCACAATGCCTCACTCTGACTTGACATTGTCTCTGCTCTGAGGAGCTTGAAATCTAAAGGCAAAACCCTGTGACCATCTGAAATCTGAACATTTCAAGAAAGGCTCTGAAACAAGGTGCATGAGACTGTGAACAAATTTGTCTTAGTTGACATGTCAAAAGCAGGGAGCAGGCAGGGAGGCAGAGGTAAACAACTGAAGCGGAGGAGAAAAATAGCAAACGAGTCCTAATTGTTGTCAGCTTGATTCCAGCCTTGTTCACCCGGACAGACTCCGCTGCCTCTTTGTCAGTGGAGGTATCTCTGATTTACACTGATCTAAGTGAGAACATTTTCCCTGCTTTTATCCAACACAGCTGCTCTGGAGTGGGTTTAACCCCATGGCCCTTTTGCTTTGTTCAGTATTTATGGGTGAGCAGGGTTCCTGAAGGAGCAGGCAACAGCTCGGGCAGAGGCAGGATAAGCAGGCATCTGGCAGTGCTTCTCCATGCGGGGACCCACTTGGAAGAACCACAGGGGTCCATCAGTACTCCTGCATGCGAGGCAGCTTCCTGCACCTGAAGCTGGTCCCAGTTTTTCAGCAAAGTGATGACCTTCCTTGAGCATTTTTTTCATTATGCCTTTCTGCTGTAGGCCCTCTGGTCCATCACATACCAGCAACCCCACTGTGGTCAATTCACAAGAAGCTGCTGCCCACAGCATCTCTCTCCTCTGAGCTCTGTAAGTGCTCCAAACTGCTTTTATTTCCTTCTTCTTATAATTGTGCCTTTCCCAGGGGGAAATGCCAGCACCCAACATTCCCCACACCACCCCTGGCTTGGTGACTGGCTGCAGTGGGTGCCTATTTGGTGATACACACTGAGTCCCTCCTGTGGTGCAAGTTGCAAAGGTCTCAACAGCAGTTTGCAGGGTATTAAGACCCAGTTCCTTTAATGAATTTCCTTTAATGAATAATCTGGAGTTGCAAACCAAGAGTTTTGCAAACCCAGATGCTTGCCAGGCGCAGGGTACATGCATGCAGGAAAATCCCAGTGTGTTTGCAGTGTTGTTTTGAGCCTGCCAGCCTGTGCAGCAGCTGTGTGTGTGCCCCAACGTCAGCACAAGCTCTAGTGCTCCTGCAAGCTCCTGTGTGTGTCCTGCCTCCGTGCACAGCCCATGTCACACAGGCTGCTTGGGCATTTGTGCCACACGTCACACATTCAAGTGTTGTGTAGAGATACCCTCCCCTCAGCCAGAGCAAACAGCTACCTCAGGGTAAAGCCAGTATGCAGTGGGGGATAAATAAAGCTTTGAGGATGGTTATAACATGTCTGCTGCTTTCCTGAGAATAGCAGTGAGCACAGAAATTGAGTCAGGGTGAGGAAAAAAAAAAGGAGGCTTCTTTTGGTCTGTGACCTGGTGGTCTGGAAAGCAAAGAAACCCCCCATCTAGTTTGTTGATTAGGCAGAAAATTCTCCAAGGCAGTGAATAAATGCCCAGGCTGGGAGAGAGTCACCCCTTCGAGCTGGCACACGCTTCTCCATCTCTGAGCTCCACTGTCCACCCTCTGCAGCGCTGCCCAGCCCTGTCCTGCTGCCCTGGCACACCCCGTGCTCTGCCCTGCCCCGGCCTCAACACGTTTCAGGGGTGTTTCTGAGCTACGAAGAGCACTCGGTTTGGGCTGTGGTGGGAGTGCAGGCTATTTATCACGTGATTGAAAAGCCTTTTCTCTTGCTCCCTGAAGACATAAGCTTCAGTATGTAGCCGTAGAAAATGTTTGGTTTCCTTGAAAGACACTCAGCTCAGGGCGGGAGGGGGGGTTCTTTGTGAAGACCAAATATGATCAGTCCTTTCTGATTCCCTGCTTTGGCACTACTGCAGGAGACAACGGGCTTCAGGAGAAGCTCCAATTTTGGTGCTGGGTTTATAAATGTTTCGATAGCTACACTAATAGCATTGCTTTTTCTTGTTATTTTTTTCTCAGATGTATTCTGCCAGAGAAGAGAGAGATGGAGAGGAAAGAAAACTTTTTGTTGAGGCTTTGGTGCATGCTCTGGAGGCCCCATCCATTAGGTGAGACCAAGCTCCCTGTGTCACTTGAGGCTCACAAGGACTCAGCAGAGTGTTAAGTCAGGTCACTAAGTGTCCTACTGCCCGGTAAATGCCACTTGTTCATCTTGCCTCAGGGGGCTGCGGAATCACGATGTCTCCCACATCACTTTGGTACATCTTTATATTCTGTGCTCTTACAGGCTTTTCCAGTCCTGCCTACAGCAGTTAAGCTGTGGCTTTCAAATCTGTCCTTTTGTCTCCATGCAAGTGTTTCCATGCAGTGATCAGAGGAGCTTTCAGCACAACTTATTTATTGTCATGCTCTAATACAAGACTTTCTTAAAACTTTATGTACATTGGTATGAAAATCTGTGATCACTTAAAACTGAAAAGTGTCTGTTGGTGTTAGAGCATTTTAAAGAACCTAATGATTAATGGGATGGGGAGTAATAGCACAGTGCTTTCTAGTGTTGAATTAATGTTATGCTTTCTAGCACAAAAATTGTACACAATTATAAGATGTTTGCACACACAGAAGTTGATGTGCTGAAGCTGCCACCCTGCGTTTCCTTGGGGGCGTCTGTGTGACATCTGTCTCTGGGAATGTTTTAAGTCTCTGTACTGATAAATGGTATGCATGAATCTTGGGGATAGAGAGTTCTCCCAGGTCTGATCTGCTTGGAGGGACTGAAATTTCATAATTGTTCAGAATAATGGCCCCGTGGACAGGAGATAGTTTCTCTATGGGAAGTGCCAGGAAAGTAATTTCTGGAAGTTATGCTGCTGTGTGTGTGCAGCGTTCTCTGGGAAGGTGCCTGTATTGGTGTGACTTTCTTGTGACTGGCAGAACTGAATTCACAGGTGTTCTGTACGATCAAATGGGTTTCTTTCCCTTCAAGCCTTAAAAGTCCAAGGAAATAAAATAACAAAATTGTTACAGCAGCAGGAGTACAGTTGAATGGGTAATTGTCACACAGTGTAAAGGTATTTGAAAAGGTGGAGGGAAAAATAATCTAAATGTCTTCCTTTTTCTGGGAAAATGTGTTATTATTTATGAATAATTTTCCTTGTTGAAGGAAAGTGTAAGATACAATGAGAGAGACCGTAAAAAATGAAATGTAAAAAGTATTATTTACATTATAGTGGAGAATAGAGAATCACTGCCAGAGAGAATGCTAGTTTATTTACATACAAAATCAAGTTATTCAGAATTGAACACTTAGATTGACTTCTGTATAAAACGTAGTTCATAATTCTTCCCACAATATAAATGTGAATTCTGGTGAGCACTGCTCATGGCTCTGTCCCAGCTTGTATTTGTATCCCCAAGCCACACAGAAGTCTAGACTTGGGGCAATACTCTGCTGCAGCAGGAGTTGAGCAAACCTACAGCTGAATGAAAAGCAGTTTCCTAAATGGTTTTCTGCCTCTGTAATGGGCGAGAGAAGCAATGAGACAGTACCACCCAGTACCAGATACCGGTGTTGTTGCTATCTGAGCATTAACAGACCGACAAGTCTTCTATGACTGATGCTGTAACTAAATTGCCAACACGTGTGCTTGGGCTGTGAAGCCGAAAGCGTTGGGTTTAAGAGGTGTGTGTATATGTGTCTATATAAATGCACATTGTTAATAGGCGGTGAATAATTTTTACTACCTCTTGCCACTAAGGATTGTGAATTCTAATTAGTGAATGTGTTTATCCTTAGAAAGCCCCTGGCTCTTCTAGGCTGGTAGCCTCACACAGTGCTGCTTTGTTGGAGACACCCTCCCCTTCCTTTCTCCCAGCCCTTTGCAATGACCCACAGTTTCAAGTCACCAACTTTGTAGCCAAGGGCTGCTTTATCGATACAGAAACATGCTCCCACTGTACAAACAAAACACTTTTAATGCTATACATGCTGCAATAGAGCCAAAGTGAAGCCATGTGCCTCTTTCCTGAAGCCATCCACACAGCCAAATAAAGCTGTTTCGGTTCACGCTGGCAGAAGGAGGAGTCCCAGAGACCCACTGGGTTGCCGTATGCCTTGAGTTGGTCTAGAGGCAGAAGCTGGTACTGTCCTTTTTTCCCTTCTTAAAGAATGACCAATTTTTAATGAGGTTTGCTAGTCATTGTCAACATTCAAAGGTTCATCACTAGGTGAAGATACTAAATTATTCCTGTAGATCCTCTTTTGACTGTCAAGACCATGTAACTGGGGTTACATTTGCAGTAATTTCTGCTCTCTCCATTGGTCTTACTACATTGCTAAAAACAAGACCTAGAAAATTATTTTTCACGTTCCTGGAAGACAAGGTTAGCATGGAAAGGAGGAAAATACAATGTTCTTAATATGCATTTGGAGACTGGTGCTGCTGGGCTTGTGTAGGTAGATGTTTGCGCCTGGTTTGTAGGACTGGTGATCAGCAAAGAAAGTTTTTTGCTTTTAATGTTTCAGTCTGTCTGTAATGAAGCGTAAACAGGCATGAAATATCATAATCTCAGATTTTTACACTCCTACATTTTACCATAAAATTGATTGCTTTCTCAGATTTGAGAAATTAGACTGTGCTGAACAGATCTGAGTCTGTTAGTACTGGGCAGCCCTGCACATCCTTTAAACAGATAAGCTCTTAACAGGAGTTTGTACTATTGGAAATTCTACCCAGAAAAAGATGACTGTGTCCACAAAGAACATTTTTTCATCTCTTCCTGTTGACAGAAAAATAGCCCAAGTAATGTGGTTTTATAGCATATCAGGTCACTGCCAAGGGAAAAGCATTGCTTAAATTCAGCTTGAACCTGCTCTTTCTACTGGGAAAGGGAATTCTTACTGAAATCCAAACTTTGGTGGGTGCTTTCTGCTTTTCATAAGAAACGACAGTTCCTGAGAAAAGGAAAAAGCCTTTTTTTTGACTTGGGGGTTTGGTTTTAGTAAAGACTCAAATGTTTTGGTGAGCACTGAAGGAAGCTTTATGCTCTGACCCAGCAAGGAGTAAACGAGGACTACACTGCATGAAATACTGCTTTAGAAACTTCTGAAAGATTTGTTTCCCCTGACAATATGTTCCGTTTGCTATCGTGATTAGCTACTTCCTCAATCACTGCCTCTATGCACTCAATGGGAAATTCCAACTGCTGCTCTTTGTTGCCTGCAACACTGTGTGTGTGTAAGCATGCTTGGTAAGAGATACTTGGAAAAGAACAAGTAAAGAAAAAGCACTTTTACTGACAATTTAAAGACAAGTTCCTCCATCTGAATGCTGACATAAAGCTCAGCAAAACCTAGAGAAGAAAGACAATTTCAAGTCACAACCCTCCTGAGCCAAATGGCTGGAGGTTCTTGATGCTCAGACACCTTGGATGCCTAATTGCAATATCTGCCCTCAAGGCAGTGCTCCAAATGCCCAAGCCTGCTCCCAGCTTAAAGGAAGGTCCAGAAAGATGAGTAATTGCTCAGAATTACCTGCAGGAAACTCTGCTGCTTCCCTCCGATTGATGAAAACTGTTTGGAAAGTGTTTGCTAGGCAAGGATGCAACCGCACTGATGGTGGAGTTAAGGCCTGGGGCCAAACTGGAAATGCCTGATCTGGTGCAGCAGGATGGGGCTGTCATGAGCTGAGCTGGAGAGGAAGGTTGCAGTGAGGGTTACGGTACATCTCCCTGCTGCAGGCTGCAGAACACAAGAAACTAGACTCTAAGTGGCCCATGTATAAGGCTGCATATAGATTAAATGTCTGCATGAGCAAATATGATAGTACAAGCCACTCATTTTTACCATTACAATGCCCTTTGCATAATGCAGAGCTTATGAATAATTTGTGCAACAATCTATTCCCAAACTTACAATAGTATGGAATTTTTTTTCGTTCTGAAAGTAAACAAAGGAGAAGTGTTATCCATCAGGAATAAGAGGGAACAGGCAGGCTCAGCAGCCGTGGGAGCTGGAGAGCTGAAATAGTCCCTCACGGAAGCGGCTCTTGTGGACACATGAGCAACGTCCACTATCACTCCACTAGCAATCTTTTTGTGCTGTTAAATCCATAAATGATTGTATGGGGGAAGAAACAAGGGAGAAGCACCCTTCTTAAGATAAAAATAACTTCTATGCCTTTTTTCTGTTAATTTTAAGCCCAAGACTCCCGCTGAGCTCTGTGGTAATGGAAGAAGCTAAATAGCTTCTTTCTACACTCATTGTTTTTATTTTTCCTTTTGGCCCTCCTGGATTTTCCTGGGAACACCTCTTAGTCCCTGCCTATGTGACCTGTGAGCCAAGGGATCTCTCTTTCTTTTTCAACAGTCATTCTTTCCAGGTTTAAAAGATTCTGGTTACTTCAGGGACACAAGTCAGACTTTGCCATGCGTTGTTCACAGAATGCAAGCAGAACTCCTTAGGCTTAAAAGTTAAGCTTTACAAAGACTAAAATTAATAAAATTCTGTGGGTGACCTAAATAAAAATAGGAGTTGGAGACCTCAGTAGCTGTGGGGTTATTACATGGGGGTTAGATGGGTTCTGAGGGTGCAAAAGCAGCAGAAACTCAGAAGGAACAAATGGTTTGTTAGCCAAGCTGATAAATTCCACCCAAGCCATCCACATCAAGGGGGTTTGAAAGGAGGAAACTCAGTCATTGGGGATTTTTTATTATTTTTAGGTGTTATTTCATTTCCATCAGCTCATTTTTTTGTATACTAACATCTGCCTTCTTTCGGGGTTAGGCTTTCACAGAGGTGTAACTGCCATCTACTGACTGCAGCACTGGTGGTCTATCAGCTCCCTTAAATTATGGGCTTCCACGGCTCTTAAAGGAAGGAGGAGCCCTTATGGAAAGGCCTAAAGGCCTGCACACACACTGCCTGGGGGGAGAAGGACAAGGTCATTCATCAGATTGTGCTCATGATTTAACTCAGCAGATCTGCAGCTGAGTAAAACAAGCCTGGACCACTGTATTTAGTTTCCCAGTGTTTTGTCTTTCTCAGAACACAGGTTTTTGGTGAAATGAATTCCCAGCAACACTGGGACAAAAAGCAAGGAAAGCCTTCTAGTGCTTTGCAAGTTACTGCTCAGCCTTTTGAATAACTGGGAAGAGTAGTTGACTTGATAGTGGGACAAGATGGACTTTTTTTTTGAGACTGCCCGAGGACACTCACTCACAAGGTGTCTGTGTGTTGTGATGCTCTCTCTGCCGCCAGCACAGTTCTCTGTCAGGGCCAAAGGGCTGTAACAGCTATTAAAGGCTCTTATCAGCATCATCCGAGGTCTCTCATGAGCTGCATCCTAGGAGTGCTGGTCCCAGCCCACCTCAGCTCTGCCCCTCTCTGGCCACTGATCCCTGCTGATCCACCTGGCTCCAACTCAGACCTGTTTTGTCCCCTAGAGCTGGATCCAGCTCCAGTCACCGTCACTAGTCCTGACCCCAAACTGCAGTTTAACTTCCGGACTTTATCTTGGACCTTTCTTCGTCACCACGATTTTTCCTGATGGTCTAGGCTGTCAATTTGACCTGGCTGACAGCCCCCAGCCTCGCTTAGGTGGGCTGAGCCATCCTGATGCTATAAACTGGAAATAATCAGTTATATTAGTTGGTTTGGGGAACCTAAACAACCTAGATGTTTAGGGAACAAGAACTTGCTTCTTCCCAAGTGTTACAATTTAACTGAGCAACAACTGCCCGCACCACTCTTCCCTTGTGAGACAAACAGCCCACACAAACTTGTATAAAAATACTCAAATGGATTTGAATTATTTTGGTGCCAGCTTCCACATGGCACTTTCTTATTTCATATTAACTGTCCTACTTCAATTCAGCTTACTTTTTTTCTTCCTCCTTTTGATGCCATTTTTTTCACATTAACTGTAGCAAGCAAAATCAGAACAGGGCGCTCTATAAACTTCCTTAGAGGAGGTCGCTGTGATGGTAGGATGCACAGGAATTATAGGAGAAAAGGTCTGACTGATTGTTGTGTTTAAAAAAATGGTGTTGGTTTACAACATTTGGACTTGGTCCTGAAAAAAGCCTGTTGAAAATCAAAACAGAACTTAGGGATTTCAATTTAAATCAACCTGAGAAATCATGAATTCAGTCATCACTACTGAAATGTGACTCACTTGTTTGCCAAAGCCTGCAGAAATCTCTGTTCTGTGTGAAACCATAAGCCAACCAACGTTAGCTGTGAAATAACCGGCAACTCTCATTAAACCTTCCAGATAGCGCTAATGGAGATTCATAGTTATAACGAAACCTGAAAGGAGCACGTTGAGGCTGCTCTCCATTTTTCCCAATAGACCATTGCTTTGCTTGTTCTCGAGTACAATGCTTTTCATTATAATCAAACTGGTTTTCAGGTTTTCATTTTCAACGTTCAATCCACTTTGAAATTTTTCAAGATCTATTTCCAATTCAATTCGATTTTGGTGTTCCGAGCACAGCATAGTTCATATAATAATATTATTTAAAATTATTGTCAACTTTCTTACTTTGGAGGCTTTAATGAAAATTGCAAGTCACTACTGCAAAGTTACAAGTATTTACATACATAGATAAAAATCTGGCTATAATTTAACTTTGTGGTCTACATTTCAGAACCAGGTTGTGATGGTAATATTTGTAAGAAGCTATTTCTGGGGTTTCAGAGTCAGATTGGTGTAATTCTTCCTAATAAATGTCAAACTGTGTACATATTTACTGAGATCTTCAAAAATATCTATTTTTTTAAGGTTTTGAACAGTAATGTTTTAGAAACAAAGTACTGTACTACATTCACCATCAGCCAAAGTGGATGCCGTAATTTGAGCTCACAAAGCAGTGAATCTTAATCTCTATGAATTTTGAGAGGCATATAGTTAATTTGTTGATATTCTTGTCCAGTTAAGGACAAACTTCCATATGAAGGGTGGAATCATAGGCAGGTTCCTTTGTTTTTATTTTTTGGTACCAATGGGGTGTGTGTGTGTTTGTATGCATATAGTTGAGACAGCAGATCTGTTTGTCCTCTTCCATTTTATAGACTTTCCACCATCTGTATGTTTTTATCTTGGAGAAAAAGATAAACTTTCCCCGCTGAGCTTTAAAGACTGCCAGTGAAATAAACAGTCTCACTCACTGGAAAGTTAGCCTAAGTGAATGGGTACACTTGACAGGTTATGAACTGAAAAAAAAATGCAAAGTCCTAAATTGGATTGCTGGCAGCAGCTCCTCATGTTTCACTAAAGCCAGTTTAGTTAAAATGATTTTCTTTTTTGTTTGCCAGGAAAAACGAGATGCTTTGTTTAAGTTCATTACCTCTAATGGTTCATAAGTAGGTGAGTACCAAGCTGTGCTCTGTTTCTATGTACTGAGCTCTCAGTGAAAGCATCTTTGTCTGAGAAGTTGCCATTTTGCTCCTGTTTGGATGCAGAGCATCCACCTTTGTGCTCAGACTCTCACGGAGGGTTTGTACCCTCTCATTAATCTCTGTGCTGGGGTTTGCAGCCTCAGGAGCTGTGCTGATTAAATACAGGGGAAGTGTTTTTTCTCTCCCACTTGCTTTTCTTCATTGCTTCTCAACGTTAGGCACAACTGAGATGTTTCTCTCTTAGGCCATGAATAAGGGCAGACTTAAAGCACAAAGACGATGTCTGTGCTTACCGGTCCCGATTCCCTAATGCTTATAGAGGTGTAGGAGGTGATGTTAGGTATGAGCCACTTTTCCATTTGGCTACGATGGACAAAATGCCCAGTGTTGCTCACCTGCATGGTCTAATGTGTCCACACAAATACATCCACAACATATAAATATTCTGCATCAGGCTCTGCCCTATTTGTCTTCTGCCTGAGGCTGGCTGCCTGCTCGATGCCATGGTGGACAACATGCAGTTTGGGATGTGCTTTCACAAGGATTTATTTCACGCAGGAACAATGTGCCTTCCAGTTGGCAGGTCAAAATCAGATGTTACTAAAGATCTGTAAATTGTCCCAAATCATCACTAATGGTTCTTCTGAGGAATACAAGCATTTTTAACTCTGCTCCTGGTTTCTTCAGCCACATCCGATTTGGCATGCCACACTGAAGGCTTTGCTGTGGGTCCCCACAGCTCTGTTCCTGGGTACAGCAATGCCAGGTGTACCTCACCACCTGTGTGCCAAGGGACATTTAAGACACAAAGGGGTCTTGCTATTTTGGACTAATCTCATTTTAAAGCAAAAGAATTGAGAAGGCATTGTATAATGAGGAATGATGGAGGTTAGAGAACAACCCCAGTTACAAGAATAAGAATAACTTTAGGAAGGCACTTCAAAGTGCTCTCTTGGGCTAAGAGGCAGCCCAGCCCCATCCAGGGCCTGTAAATAAGATTGCCCCCAGCTTTATGTTGCTCATGGAACAGTGCAACTCAATTCTTTCTGCAAACCATGGGCTGAGTTTGGATGCTGATATTATTACAACTTCCAAAAGACTTTGCAAGTACTGTAAAGGTGATGGGAACCCAGCAGCTCTTTCTTCAGTTTCAGCACCCTCTAAAATACTCAAATGGACTTCTAAAGCAGAAGATTGTAGTGCACTGTGGGTGAGGATTAAGCAAGCCCAGATTAATCATACAAGGAGTAATCAAATGTGGAAACATCCTGCTTTTTCCCCTTGGGGGACATCAAATGAGTGGCAGTGTTCAGAGCAAGCTTTGTTGTTGGTTAGAGCCACCTCCTAGTTGGTCTCCTAATGGCAATGCAATAGTTTACACAATCCTGCCTATTAACCTTTTATTTTATATTCTATATATTTTTATTGCAGAAGACAATAGGGAGACCAATGTGTTTGGCTAATCACACACAGTGTTGTCATCGTGACTGGAACACACAAGGTAAAGAACTGGGAAATTTTGCTTTTTTAGAGAGAAAATACCAGGTGGTTTAGGTAGGCTGCTAGGGGACACGGTAAGCAAGTTCGATTTTTGAAATGGTCACTCCATGATGCCTGGGAATTGAAATCATCCCTTCCAGGTATCTGTTTCAGCATTTGGAAACTGGTGGTCGCCTGAAAGCTTTGACCCAAGTTTCACACAGAAGGCAAAATAAGTAATGGTAACTGAATGGAGGAATTAAAAATGAATTGTCTTTTTCTCCCTGGAGAAGAGATCTATTCTACTGGAGCTGGAGAACACTTGGAAGCTCACAAAGCTCCTTTTCATTAGAGAAATGAAAGCCTTGTCATCCCTAGAGCTCTTAATTAGGCACCTTTTGCCATTCACACAAATCTGTGTCTCTGCTGTCAAGTTGTATTTGTTTTAAAAATTGATTCATTCATTTTGGCTCTTTTGTTGGGCACCAAAAATGGATAGGCCAAATGAATCCAAACACAATCCAAACACTTAGTAAATTGTCAGGGTTTTAATATAATCAGTGTGGCCACGCCAAGCTTAGAGGACAAGTGCATGACAATGCCTTGGTGCAAAATGTTCACAGAACAGTAACAAAAACCATGTTCAAAGCAGAGAGGGCTACAGAGGAGGGAAAGAAAGCACATATGGAGTATTAGGTACCTGCATACCTATATGGTACTTTTGTGTTTATGGTGGGTATTAATCCATAGGCATTACTTACCAGTTAGATAGGAAGGGTCAAGATGAAAGTGCTGTTTTTTAACAACACTTAGGTTGAATGTTTTTAGTGCAGGTGTTCTGATGAGGAATAGTTTTAAAATATTATTTCTTTTTCACCACTTCCTGAAAAAAAAAAAAGTCTTTTAGGTATTGAATATGAATTTATACTGAGACCAACTCTGTAAACCTTCCTTTGAAGCATTTCTCCATTATAATATTCTATGTCTGTTTACAAGGTGTTTTTTTAATTCATACAGGAAACAACTCCTCTTGTACAAACATGTAAATGTATATATGAATGCAAGTATTTGCATATAAATGTTTTCTCTTCATTATTTTCTTGTTTTAAAAATCTCAACCAGCCTTGAAACGGGAACAAAACAATAACCATTGCTAGTGGGACCTGCATGAAGTGTCAGGGATGAAGCTTATCAGTGAAGCCAAGCAAAGATGATGTGAGTCTCACCATCCAGGAAGCTGAGCCTTTCATGTGTGTAGTTGCTGCTTTCCAGGCTGAGAAGAGTCTTCACTTACGTGCGTTTTCAGGTTTGGCTGATCTTTTCGAGAAGTGGCGCTAAACATATGGAAGTATTTTTTCATGGAATTTTGTGCAAACACTCTAGGTCTTTCCAGAACTTGTATTTTAGGTTTAAAGCTACAATGAAGTTATTTTTTTACATGGATAGAGGGCTGGACAGGCCACTATTAATCATCCTCTGCATTTTGGAAGGGGAACAGGGATACAGGCAAAGATAAGTATTTAGCTTATGTAGACACTGTGTGTTCTGGGGAAAAAGGGATTTAAGTAAAAGCCAAAATGACTAGAAGAAAAGAGTAAAGATCATCGATTTGTATGTCTTATAGGAGTCATTTTCACATTGATTATCTGATTGTCTTTTCACTATATGTGTTTTTCTCTTTAAAAGTGGTATCAGTTTAGGTCATTACTGTGTTTTGTGGCTGCTCAGGTGAGCTGTGCTGTGAGAAAGCCTGAAAGTATTTCCTTATACGTGTGTGAAAGAATGTAGACCATGCATTAGATGCATGATGTATCCTTGCAAACTCACATCAGTCAAATTGTACTAACACTGGTCAACGTTGAGTTTTATTCACCTTTTTTCTCAGCCAGTTAAAAAAGTTGCCAACAAAACTATCAGTGCATTAGAAATAGTTTAAGAAATTATAAAAATCCTCACCTGTTGTATTTCTCTCACCCGTTTGTTGTAGCTGGTGGTATTACATGAGACCCAACACAAATACTTGTATTCAGTTGCATAGAGTATGATTTCCTTTTGAGTTCTTTATTTTTCAAAGATAAGCAAGTCTTACTCTTACTTTATTGATTGAAAGCTGAAATTTCCATAACCCAAGAGTCTTGCTGACAAAGCAGTGTAAGCAAATTGTCTTAGAGGTGTCACTTCCTAGAAGACTGAATCAAAAAGGATTTATCAAAGAGGTTCACATCTCTTCATGAGAAGGAGCTTTTCTCTTTCTCATGAGCTGACAGTGCTTGCAAAAGCTCAGCTGAGATTACTGGTTTGTATATGAGAGAGACCAGATCATGGACATTGCCAGTGTGGCCTCTTCCCAGCCGGTGCTCTTCACTGCAGCATTTCTTGCATGCTTTTTTCCCCAACATTATAAAAGTCCCTGCAGTCTATATTTTGCTTATAAAAGTAAGAGATGGTCCATGCATGTGTTCTGCATTCGAGTTTGATTAGCTGGAATTTGCAGCCCAAGTTCCTTTGAATAATGACAGTGAGAGCATTAAACATCAAGGCTCATTGGAATCCTGTAAAACCCAGGCAGACTCATCCTTAAGACTCTAACTTATTTAGTTTCCACTGTGTAAATCTATCCTTGGGTCTCCACCTGCAAAAATTCAGAGTGAAACTCCACTCAGAAAAGCAGTTTCATCTCGTAGTGTACCAGGGCCAGGCGTCTGGTGGTGTCAAAATGAAAATGTGACACATTATGTTTAGCTAGACCTGAGATGAATTTTGAAAATTGCTCAAGCTTGGAAAGTTTTACATGGTCTGGGAGGAGGATTTGCTGCTGAAATGCTAAGCTTAGCTATCGCAGCTGCTGCAGATCTCACATATGTGTTAAGCATCACAAGATTATCAAGTCTCAGGCCTGCGAGATATTCTCTCCCCATTGCAGGAAAAAATACAGTGAACCCTGCAAAGCCTGGGTTTGTTTGTTTCTCTCTCGTTTGTATCTGAGCACTGGAGTGCTCCAGTAAACCACTGAGTAGCTGGCAAAGCAGTATGCAAATGTGCAGCTATTTGCCTTGCCAGCAGGTTTTTTTAACCACTAGCAGAATCACTCCATTAAAGGTGACTTAAAGGCACAGAGTATGGCCAGGGATTCAGCTTTTAAACTTTAGTAAAAACTTGATTTATTCAGCTCTGTGTTTCAGACCTCAGTAAATCACAATCTAGACCTGTGTTTCATCCTTCCATCTGAAAGTGGGATGTTCAGGTAACCCTTCTGGGAACTTCCCGCTTCATGGTGGAAGGACACATGTGAAGACTCTGATTCTGCTTTTCCATTATCCATTGTTTCACTCTGACTCAAGAAATGCCCTCAAAATCTAGAGCTGTCAGGCTCTGTCCTGTTCATCTAAGCTTTAGATGAACAGCTGAAGACCTTAGCCCCTGAAAGCAGTGCAGCTATACACAACCTCTTTACCCATCATCACCTCCTCCAGCCTCCAAATGGGTTTGGGACAATGACACTGTGGCCAGCTGGTGTCATACACACACACAGAGCTCAGCTGCCCCGTGCCCCAAGCTCTACAGAAGACCCTGATTCCCACCTGTGTGCAGGCAGTTATCTAGCTCAGATATTTGCAAACAGTTGGTGCAACGGCTCCCTTGAGGGTCTGCCGTGCTGGGGAGTCCTCCAAAGCTGTGAAGCTACAGCAGTGTCTCTTCTGTGTGCCAGGGCATCTTTGCAGGGTTGGGGCCTTTTTGAAAATTCTCATGGTATTCCTGTGATTATAGTTAGAAGGCTGGGGGCCTCGGGCATGGCAGAGGTGCTGCAGACACCGCACAGAACAGCTCTGGGAGCAGACCAGGTCAGGCAGGCACTGAACTGAGTTAAATGGCTAATTATCGACAGGAGAGTACTGCCAATCACATGCCTCTCTGGAGCCGATATATCTACATTTTACTTTGCTGTAGCAAATAGAGGAGGCGTTTACAAGCCTCTGTTTACATCTTCCCAGTTCACTCAGCTCCAGTAATGATTGGCAGGTCTAATTACCTCCAGATGGCTGTATTTTAGCATGGGACAATATCAAAGTCCCCCAAAACTTCCTTAAATGTGTAGCTTTTACCTGGGATTTTAGCAAGGCAGAAAAGTTAAAGATGTCACTGATAGTATGTCACAGAAACAGTGATTTCTGAGAACAGTCAGAGTTTTGCTGACAGGTAGCAGATACTCTGTTGACATTCTAAACTCAGCCACAAATAAAATCGGTAACATTCAATTAAACAAATTGGAGCAGGAAAGAAAATGTCTTAGGGAAGGGCAAACAAGTGCTTCCTTTACATGACAGTGAAACTACATAGAAAAAAAAAGCAACCTAACAGTATCAGGTATCTTTCAATATTGTCTGCTTGGAATAGCATAATAATGCAAGACCAAGTAATCCCAGGAGAATGCTGTTCCACAAACATGCAAACCTCCTGCAACATTTCAGTTACACTGAAAATCTGGCATAAATTTCAGTCTAGGCTGTGGTGTGGGGTCTGGAAATAATACCTCTGGTGTGTCTGCTCAGTGCCTTCATTAATCATTGATGTGAATGATTTTGTTTTTTCAGTAGTACTAATAATCCTGTAACAGCTCTAGCAGCCTCTTCATGTTAGTAACTAACTGCCTGCACTCCAGACTCTCCCAGGCTGAAGATGTCAGAAGAAAGAATGGTGGAAGGTGCCATACTGCCAAGGGAAGAGGAAGAAACCACTGTATCGTGACAGCTTTGCTGTCCTCTTTCACATGGGCTGGATTGTGCAGGACCCCATGGGAATCCCTCCTCTCCTTCAGGCAAGTAAAGGTGAAATGCTAAAAGAAGTAATTTTGTTGCTTCTTTCGGTTTGTTATCAGTAAAATAAAAAAACATCAAGTGCATATCTGGGGTAGTGCTTCCAGGGATCTTCCATTCTGTCACGTTTGGGCAGGCTGCAGCACTTGGTGTGTACAGTCAAACGCTGCTGCACAAAGGCATCAGCAGTTGTGCCCAGTGTGTGTGAGAAGGGAGCTGACACCTCGTCCATGGAAAACTTCATCTTAGACCAGAGCAAATCCTGTAACTGCAGGCAGTGATGGACAGGAGATCTTAGACACTTGGTCTCTTGGCTGATAAAAGACTGCTTTTCTCATATTTTTCACTGTCTGCTGCCTTAAGCTTTTGGGAGTCCGAAGAGATTAGGCAAAGAGATGTGATATGAGACTCTAAGGATACATTAGTCTCTATGTTCTTTGCTAAGTGAGCAAAATTAGAGACTATGTAAGAACCATAGTCAGAGGGAGGAAGTTATTGTCAGTCCTGGGTGCTGAAACTGAGTGGGTTTACACTTTTAAAAGTTCCATGCATTACTGCCTTCTGAAAGATTTGTTGATTTGGGAGTCCTAAAACAACAGGCAAATAGTCCAGTGTTAGAGGACAGCCTTGTTGAGGAACAGGTACAGTCTGAGATGCTGTAGCCACAAGATGCTGACTTGGGGGGTTGGGGATGGTGTCCTGAAATGCCTGTGTCTGAAAGAAGCAATTCTGTGCTTTAAGAGAGCTGAATTTCCCTGGCAAACCCCATCACTGGCTCTAAGAGAAGAGAAGTTGCTCAATTTGGACAGGTAGGGAAAGATAGTGAATTACAGAGGTTTGCAGCCTCACATGGAGAGAAAACAGCAGGATTCATAAAGCAGTAGCTGGAGGATGCGTGTACAGATACTTCAGAGACCTCTTGTGCAAACACACAACACCTTAACTCAGACTTAGAAGCAGAATTAACTGTCCTTCAGCACTGGTTCACTTAACTACTTCACTGCTGTCACAAATGCTACTGAAAAACCCTCTGAGACTACTTTTTCTTAGAATTGTGCCTATGTTAATTAGTACCTTTCCCCAAACCAATAATCTTTTTCAGCATCTCTCACTGGATATAGTGGCTGGGCCCTGTGACTATGTTCATCTCTTAACTTCCAGTATCTGACAGTTTATTGTATTCTTAATATTGCACCCTAGATATACTGGGTAGGACTCAACTGCGTGCACTTAATTTTACCCCTTTGTTTCTCAATTTAGGAACAACTGACTCTAGATGGGATTTATTACAGCAAGAAATACCTGATTCAGCAGGTGTGGCATCACATGGTGCCTTCCTCAATAGCTGATGTTTCCTGAGTTCATTTTAAAGCTTATAAATTTATAAAATACTCTAAGTAATTTAGGAGTCGTGATCAACCACAGGCTTATATATCCTACAGCATCACAGCACTGTTCAGTATCAAAACATGACTCAGGATTTGTGATCACCAGCACATCAAATATCAATACAATTAGTTTTACAAATCATGAAGCTTTCAGGTTCACTCAGGGAGCCTATAACATAGAATCATAGAACCATTTAGGTTGGAAAAGACCCTTGGGATCTTTGAGACCAACCATCTACCCTGCTCTACAAAGTTCTCCCCTACAGCATATCCCCCAACACCACATCTAAATGACTCTTAAACACGTCCAGGGATGGTGACTCAACCACCTCCCTGGGCAGCCTATTCCAAAGCCCAACCACTCTTTCTGTGAAAAATTCTTTCCTAATGTTTAGTCTAAACCTACCCTGTTGGAGCTTGAAGCCATTCCCTCTTGTTCTGTCACTGATTACCTGCGAGAAGAGACCAGCACCCACCTCTCTACAGTGTCCTTTCAAGTAGTTGTAGAGAGTGATGAGGTCTCCCCTCTGCCTCCTCTTCCTCAAACTAAACAGCCCCAGCTCCTTCAACCGCGCTTCATACGATTTGTTCTCCAGGCCCTTCACCAGTTTCGTTGCCTCCTCTGCACCCGCTCCAGCACCTCGATGTCTCTCTTGTACTGAGGTGCCCAGAACTGGACACAGTACTCAAGGTGTGGCCTCACCAGTGCTGAGTACAGGGGGACAATCACCTCCCTACTTCTGATGGCCACACTATTTCTAATACAAGCCAGGATGCCATTGGCTTTCTTGGCCACCTGGGCACATCTCTGGCTCATATTCAGCCACTTGTCAATTAGAACCTCCAGGTCTTTTTCTGCCAGGCAGCTTCCCAGCCACACTTCCCCAGGCCTGTAGCGGTGCGTGGGGTTATTGTGGCCCAAGTGCAGACCTGGCACTTGGCCTTTTTGAAGCTCATACCATTAATGTTGGCCCAATGATCCAATCTATCTAAGTCTCTCTGTAGAGCTTCCCTATCCTCATGTGAATCAACATTCCTGCTTAACTTGGTGTCATCTGCAAGCTTGCTGATGATATACTTTACGTCCTTATCTAGATCATCTAAAGATGCTTTTCATTTAGTTCATGCAGAATTCTTTGCATTTCATATGAGAATTTGATTTTATACTAGTTAAATATATTTGACTATACAAATGATAAGTCCATTATCTTTTTTTTTTTAAAAAAAAAAAAGCTCTTTTATGTATTCATGATGTTCATATATCTATCACAGCCTTGCCAAACTCACAGTCTTATTTCTCCATTACCTGGGTGTTGTTGGCTATTAATGTATAAATACTTTATTTCTTTCTTTTATTTTGGTAATCATCTGATCATTTATCCTGGAGGCAAAAGCCTCTGCGCTTCCCTTGCAGAAAATGGGAAGCTTCATTAAGCAGGTGCTGCATATTCCTATTAAAGCCCCTGGAACAGACCACCCTTATAGAACAACCTCTTGTCAAGAAAGTGCTGTCAGCAGGACCTCCAGATCAGATTAGAAAACCTCCATGGAGCAGGGCATTTAAATAACCAGCTCTTTTGGTCCCTTAGAATGTGCCTGTCTGTGAAAACTTTCCAAATGGCACAGTCCTTTGAAAGCATTTCTCTGCTCTGCATGGAAAGCTCCTGTAACTAGGACTATGTTATAAAATGTCCTGTGTGAGCTTGGCAGAAGGGGGTTTTAAAGAAAATGGTTTCTAAACTGCTGGTTTTTGAGATTTGCTTATAGACCTACTTGAGCAGCAGAGTCTTGGAACACTCCTGGAGCTACTGCACTGAAAATGCAAGGAATGACTGGACAAAGCTCCTGAGGCTGCTGATCACCCTGAATCTGTACCCTGCGTGGAAGGTGGGCTTGTTCATCAGAGTTTCTCATGCCATACCTCAGCCATGCAGGATCTGCCTCCACTGTGGTTCTTTCCTTGACTAACCCACCATTTTTTCCAAGTTTCACATCAGTATGTACTCATGTAAAGAGCTGCCCTGAAGTAGCATTTCTGTACGTACAGGGCCTTCTAATGCTCAGTAATGGCAATGGAGTACCAGGCTTCTTCCAAGGAGAATAATGGATGATGAGAGCACATAAAATAGAGGCAGCTACAAGCAAGTATTTGAAGAACAGGATGAGGAGGTAGAAGAGATGAATCAGATGTGCAGCAGGATGAGTATGCACTTTGCTTTTGCTAGTAAGAAAACTTGTGGCCCTCTGAATGCATCTTCTAACTTTCTGGAGCCAATCAACATGCTTTTAATTTGTCCAAACTCGATCAAGGAGCTGGGCAAGCTGGGTTCAGTGGTTGTTCTCAGAAGAAAGAGGCGGTCGTATTAAAGCTCTTCCCCTGACCTGAATTCCTGGTCAAACAAAGCAGTGAAAAGTAAATGTCAAAAAATACTAGAATTCAACTATTTCTTATTTCCACCTATCAAAGAGAATTAAGTGAGAAGGGTTAAGTGGATAAATGTATCAAGTAAACCAGGAGTGAAAACAATATACTCCCTTTCTACAACTGTAAACAATTACTACCATGTGATTTGGAAACTGTCAATTAGCCCTAACCACACTGAATCAGAGCTTTTTTCTGCTGTAATGAAAATAGAGCATCTTACCATCACATCAGTATAGATTGTATTAACCTTAATGACTCCTATAAGGCTAAACCTTGCCTTGGCAGGCAGATTGAACACTGTGCGTTATAAGCTTCGCCTTTAACTTATCTTTGTAAAACTTCCATTGATTCTACTCTAATTTAAACTAGAAATACAGAAATTGACAGGTTTGAACAGACCACTGGTGCAACTAATTTGATTTTTTGTTGCTAACTGTAACCAGTGATGGATTGACTCAGGGGAAAAAGAATAATTCATTCCCTGCCCCATCCCCCTTTCTTTTTCCCCTGCATCCTTCCCCTAATTTGTTTAATTAAGTGTGATGCAATGCCATGGAGGAACAGATTTCTTTACCCCTAGTTGATGACAAGTTTATGTACTGAAATGGAAATATTAACAGTTCTTGTATCTTCAAGCTCCCTAGTATTACTAGAGATATTATTCTTGCTGGTGTAAATGTCAAATCCCAGTTTGGAAATAATTCTTCTGTATCGCCTGGTTAAGTAGATTATTCTAAGAAGTTTCCAAATTCATTGCCAGGAGCCTTCTTTTTTTTTTTATTTTTTATTTTTTATTTTTGAATGCTTCCTTTCAGTGGGAGAAAATGTAAATAGGACCACGTTACTCCATGAGCACCACCATCTGCCACATCTCCTCTTTCATTATTAATCCCTAGCTAAAGTTTATTTGGTGAATTCGATAGGAGTTCCTTAGACTTATCCCAGTGTAACAAAATCTATCCCCCTTCCGGTTGCAGGGAATCTGTCTCTTCATGCCGCACTTAGAGAAAATTGCTAACTCTTCATGGGAAGAAAGATATAAGTTGATGTCTCAGCTAGAATAATTTCTTCTTGGTCTAAAGGTTGGTATAGCTTTATTGATCAGCCTCTCCAGAATATCTGTTGACTTAAGTTCCCAACCTATGACACATTAAAGTGATTTTGCAATGGGCAGTTGCTCTGCACTTCAAAATTGAACCCATTGGGGTTTCAAACTCAGCATTTGAAAATTAAAGTACCAGAAGTTAATTACTTTTTGTATAAAAATATGATATGGTTTCAATTTCTGAGGTATATTAGTTTTACTTAGTTCATACCACATCATGTTTTGTTTTAACTGAATCTCTGCCACACTTCAAGAGAGTTCAGCTATTAATACAGCAAAACCACTGGTCTTGTGAACCTTACTGCTGCACAGATTTTTTCCAAAGCTCTGTTGCTGGTATTCAGAGAATATATATTATCAGCTTATTTTTTCTACACATTAGCAAAAAAAACTATTTATGAATTAGGAAAAAAGCTCAGAAAAATTTTATTCCTGATGATTACAAATACCACAACCTGCTGCAGTGCGGATTAGAAGGTTGCAGCTGTACTTGAATTAAAGAGGGAAAAGAGTCCTTCAAGCTGTGGAGTTAACTGGGAATCTCCAAGTGAAACATTTTTCTGCTCTCGTGTGAAGCTGGAGTGTGCTGCTGGCACCTTGCCACACAGCTTTGCAAACCCAGCTGAGTTTGAATAGGAGTTCCACTGCAGGCAATGCACTACAAGATTTTTTTAAATTCAAGTTTAACTAATTTTCCTGTCTTTATTCCTTGGATTGGTATGTGCCAAAGCTTCTCATTCAAGTAGCAAACTAAAAGATAAGTGAGTAAGAACAAAGCAGTCAGGAGGTTAAACTGACAATTCCCACATCAAACAGGGAAAATGTTTAAAAGTTGAGCATCTTTAATATCAGGATAGAGGAGAGAAACACATCACAAGGACTGCTTTAGTGGGAACCTGTGCAAGATTTCTTGGACTTTCAGAGCGCACAGTAACTGTGGGGCTGAGTGAATCTGAAAAACAATGGGATTTAAGGAAAACTGATAAATGACTAAAGGCCCAAATTGTTGCTAAGGCTTTCCTCACTGAGAACTATTAAAGAATAATGACAATACATTATGAGGTAAGGGCAGAGGTAAGGACAGAAGGTTTCACTAACTGTAGAAAGTTTTATTTGAAACTCACCCTGTATTTACATCACAGATGTGTCTGTGCACACACACGGGACTGTATGGACTAATGTTCCTAATCTAGTTCCCAAAGAGTGCCAGAATGCGCTTTTCTGCAGAAATCTCCTTTGCAGCTCTGTTTGTTGCCAGGAGTCCCTACCCTCCAGCTCAAGCGTAGCAAGCACTTCTGAGCATATGTCTCATTCATAACAGAGGAGCCAGTCCCTTAAACGTGTTTTTCTTAATCACTACAGAGGACAGGATTCAGAAATTTGGATGCACACAGATGCCTTTTGTACTGTAAAGAGGCTGCTTACTCTTTGCATATAGATGAGGGTGTGGTGAGTAGTGATGTCCTATGTAGATTGGAGAAAAAGAGATAGGAGATGCTAATGGATACAAAATTTATATTAATCTAATTTATCACAGAACCAACGCAGCTTTAATATGGCTCAGACACAATGTTAATAGCAGGGGTTTGCGTTAGTTGTTTCCAGTCTCCCATATTGTTTCAGTCCTGTTTCTCTTCCCCTCATACAGTAAATCAAATAGGACATATCTAAACTTCTAAAGGTTTCCAGATGTTTCTTTTGTTAGATTATTGGAAGCCAATAACTTTCAAAGGGCAGAAGAGTTCTGGCTATCTGGTGAATTCAATCAGAACAGATGCGAATGAAATTGCAGGGCTTGTGTGAGGACAGGCTGACATCAGCTGTGCACTGGGGAGCAGGAGAGCAGCACATCAGAACTGAATCAGGATTCCCCTTCTGCGGGGACTGTCCTGGGCTCAGACACGTGCACTACCTAAATGAGGCCAAAAAACCATGACAGGGAAGCTGCGATATACATCTAACTGAAAGATGCTGCCAAGAGCTTTTTTGGCAGGCTAAAGAACATGGACATTGGAAAGAAATAAAGTGTAAGTTGAAAGTAAGAAATAATAAATAAAAGTATAAGTGGGGTTTTTTTCATGTTACTTCTCTGCAGAGACAGGTTGTCTTCTGAGAGAATGCAGGAAGACCCTAACAGGCTGTTTATTACCTCCTTGAAAGTGTTTTAAAGGGAGAGCTCAGGGACTGCCAGAGCCTGAGATTCTCCCGAGTTTAATAAAAGTAGGAAGCGTCCAACTGGAAGCAAAGGGGCTCCAGGTTTGCTCCCAGGTTTGTATCCTCATGGCAGGGGGTGTTACTGAGAATACCGAGACTGTTCTACCTCAGAAAGTCCTGCCCAATCTTGTCTGTAACTCAAAATACAAAGGAAATGCCAAGAAGTCTGCTTGTTGCAGCGTTTTAAAGGACTGGAGACCTTGGCGGGCACAAAGCCGAATGCTACAGATTGTGTGACAATACTGGTAGAAGTTTCAAGTCAGGGAGTGTGGAAGGAAACATGAGGTTATGTTTCCTGGTGTGTCTGGATTAGCTCCTTTGTGATAACAAGTGACTGTATATTTTAATTGTACTTTCAAGTCTGTTGCCTTTACATAACTTAAAGAAATTTCTGGAGAAGGGAAGGAAGCCAAACAAAATCAAATTAAACCCTAACTTAAGTAATTGAATTTGAGTAGTCAAAATTTATGAAAGAAACAAATTTCAGTTACACCTGTGTATTTGTAGAAGATGAATTTTCAGTTGTTAAGTATAAGTGTTCATAGAGAAGCTTGTGTGTGCGCTCAACCAGGGAGAGCAGAGAATCAATATCACCCCTGAGCAGCAGCTCAAATTTCAAATATTCACAGCTTGTAAAGTTGAACTTGTGAAGTTTAATTGACCAGGAATAATTTGAGGACAGAGTGATCTGTATGTGTTTCACAGGCAGAATGCAACTGAGTTATTCGCTGGAAATTATTTATTCCACTTTAGAAATTATGGGACATTTGTAATGGGGCTGTGCATTTGCTAAAAACTTTCATTTGCTCACGAACAGTGCATGATTCTCAACCAGAAAAGGAACAGCAATTAGGAACTTGTTTTCATGTAATTCCCTCCCTCCATTGCCTTTCCGAGTAGTTCTTAAAATGTCTAACCTGGATGTAAATAAGCACATACCTCCTGCTGCAGCCACACAGCGTTTTAGCTGTAAAGGAGAAGATTAAGAAGGGATCCATGATCCCTTTTGCCGCTGTGACTTTCAAGTTCAGAGCAGAATTATCCTGTGATTCTTGCCTCTGCTTTTCCACTTAGACCAGTGAACTAAATGCTCATTTTTCTTCCTCAGTTGCCAGTGAATATTGACTGTAATTTTTACTGTAGGACTTCGTCCCTTTGTCAGAGCTGAGAGTGTGGCTCGTCCAATTTCAGCGTCATTTTTTGGTAACCTATTGCAAAGCCTTGCTCCTCTGTGCAGTTGTTTAATATTACATATCTCTGGAAATGCCAGGCAAGAATCAGGATCCGGTGGGGAAAGTGCTTCTGAGGAAATGGGACAATCTTCAGTCCCCTGACTATTGTTAGTGTTGTACACAAGGATGTAAAAGCTCACCTAAATGAGTGTCAGAAGGAAGAAAGGCAAAAGATAAGTGACATTTCAGTTCTGTTTATAAACGTAAACCTTGGCTTCATTCTAAAATTGTTTATTGTTTATTGTTTATTAATATTACTGTTGGCAGAAATAAAATCATTTGGAGGATTCTATGGTGACTTAGAGATCCCATATGACATACTTTGGTGTCATGGGTGTAATCTGTCATACTTTCTTGGTGTCCAGATTTAACGCTTCTGTTAACCTGTTCAATTAATCCCCAGTCAGGGTGCATTCACTAGCCAACGTGCCAGGCTACCTCTGGCTAAATTTGTAGCTGGGTTGGAGAGGCCATCCAGACATAGAGCTGTCATGTTTGCAAATTTAGCATCCTAAATTAGACAATATCTTTACTCTTAAGCTGCAGGTATCAGGCACCTGGTGAGATTGATATCCTATAAGGCATCTGTGAACTATCTAGTGAACCCACAAAAAAAGCATGAAATGGAACGAATTCTGATAGGTCTTCACTCCATGCCCAGGTATATGGGCATGATTAAGTTAAGATATAAATATATATTGGCTGGAGACCAGATACAGAGTGCAGTGACACTTACTGCCTGAAAAAATGTCACATTGTCCAGGATTTAGATTTTACAGGAGGGTGTCTGTGGCAGAGATCTTTCCTTTTAGAAGGTAAAACCAAAAACTGAGCACATAGCAGGGTTTTGTTTTTTTTTTTTTTTCTGCAGGTCTACCTTAGTGATAAGTTTTGATCTTTAGAATTTAAGTAGGTAACAACACTTATGCCCATTAAAAATGTGAACTCAGGAGTCCCTAATTAGGAGACGCAGTTATGATGCAATCGTTACACTCTGAAGGACCTGGCAGCCCTGCCAGAGCTTTCAGCTGTTACTTCAATCTGATTAATGTTAAGAACCTCTTAATATTAGAAATCTTAATTGTTCTGTTTCAGAGAAGGTGCTACGAGGCTGTGGACAGCCTCGGCTCTTGGCTGCTCTGACCCTCGAGCTGGCTCACTGTTGGTACCTGCTCACCTCCCGCCTCAGACAGTCCAGTCTCAGCCTTTTAGGCTGTGTCACCTCTCTGTTAGACACCTTTTTCTGTTGGACTTTCCTATAGGTGCAAGGCAAGTGACTACTACAAATTATAAGGAATCTTTTGTGCTCTGACCTATTTCAAAGCCTCTTTGTGACTTAACTGTACACAGGCTCTTTCAGTTTTTAAGCAATACAGTTTAGGGGCTTTTTTTTGCCTTTATCCAACTTGTTTGAAGGGTTATCAGTGTTTGTTCCCTGTTGAAATTCTTACCCAGCTTTTACGGTTTCTTAGCGTAAACCATCCTGAGAAGCTAATATCTCCGTTTTCAGGTCTGCCTCAAATCCTAAGGGAGGGCACCCTTTGACCAGATTCTGACCTGATTTATGCAATTTTGAAATCTCATGCAGCACAGCCCTCTCAAAAACCCACACACCTGATGTGTCTGGGCAGAAGCGGAACACCAGCCTTAGTGATCTAAAGACAAATGAAGGAAATAATTGGGGTTTTTTAAGTATTTTACAGAATGAGTCTCCTAGCTTGCAGTTCTTTACAGCTTTATGCTGACATTGAATGAGAGTCCTTCACCAGCTTCTAGATATTGCTTTCACAAGAAAATTGACTAGCAGGAGCATATTTTTTGCCTGTCACTGCAGGTGAGATGACTCCATTGACTTCTGTAGCTCACTGACTGAAAAACCATCAGAAAGCAAACTTTTATGGGCACCGAGATTACTATGAATGTTAAGGAAGACAAAATGAGGTAAATTTCTACCTTTCTCATACAGCTCAGCAGGGAACATTTCTTCCCATCCATTCCTTGTTTTTATTTCTGGAATGGACAAGGTTGTCTTTTTTGACTCCATGGTCAGAGCAGAATAGCTGCTGAGATCGGATACATGCTCAGCTGGATCTAGACTTCAGTGACCATAGCCAAACTGTGATTACACAGATAACCTTATTTTTGCCCTTGCTGTCGAGAAACGCTGAGTGATGTACGCTCAGTGGTGGCAATGGCATTCATACATGTGTTTCATTGTACTCCACTACCTTAGTTTCCATGGCTACCACAGAAATTGCAGGTTTGCTATACAAATTGGTAGGAGAGATTCGGGAACACCAGCCCATATGCTACAGCTTCCTGGACTTCATTCTTCTCTCCTGGGCTCAAACGTGCTTCTCTCTGTCAGGGACTCTAATGTTGGTCTCCAGCGGGTACAGCAGGTCCTTGCCACCGCTAGGTTCCTTCTGGGGAAACTCAAAGCCCCCCACCAGATTGCCCCCTCACGCTACTCTCACTTGTCAAGTTTTTGAGTGGGGAAGATGATCTGCATTTTGATGTACAGACCAAGTGCCTGGGGGGAAGCTTCCTCCCTAGTGGTTGCTTATTCTGCCACTCCCCAGGTGTAAAGCAAGTGAGTAAAGGTGTATTTTAGCATGTGATTGTGGAGCTTTATGCAGACAGGCTGCAGGTAGGACATAAAACCAGCCAAAACAGGTAGAACAAAGCCCATCCAGGCCAAGGCCTGTTGTAACTGGACTGACAGCAGGGTCCATAGGGAAGATGACAGGAATGCATAAGCATCGAAAATACTCTTCCTGTGCCCAAGCAGCTGCAGCTCTGCTTTACTGAATCAAAGATGGTATCTTTGTGTTTATTTGCGTAGTGATTTTTTTTCTATTAATTTGTCTAGTTGTGCTTGAACTCATATCAAATTTAACCTCTGCAACAGCCCAACAGTCACAGCTTAACTAGGCACTGCGTGAGGAAATCCCCTTCAGTCGTATCTTTCTCAGCTTTAGCTGTCCTGGTTTGTTTAGTTGTTCAGCAACCAGAAGCCATTCCGTACCTGATTATTGCCCATCTTCACATCCTTTCCACTTCAAGTAAATCCTTTCTGAGGGGTGGTGACCGGAAGTACTCATGGTTGTCAAGATGCAGACACATTGTGGATGTCCTTGTTCCTTTCCCAGTAAATCCCAATCTGGATTGTTCCTGACACTGAGCTGGCACTATCTATATCAGAATACCAAGGGTTGTGTCTTCACTGGTAGGTACAAAGACAAAGCCCCTCACTCTGTGTGCTAACAGAGCTGTCTGTTTTTAGAACTCTGCCAAACTCCTTCCTTGGGACCAGTGCATCCCCTGTCATGTCCTGTCAATAGGGTTAAGAATAAAGCTGGTTTTGGAGACTAGGCCAGCCTTTGGACTTGAGAGGATGAAGTTTTTCTTCACACTCAGTTTGATGATCCTTTCCATAGTGACTTGTATTACTGTCTGGGGAGAGGGCAGGACTCTGGGATGTGATTGTGTAGCAGTAATGAGTTATCTGCCTGTCAAGGTGTGTCTCAAGTGGGCATTTCTGCACTTTGGTGGTCCTCCAGCTCTACCATCCCGCAATACTTTGCCTACTCTACTATTGCATGTCTTCTGCACAGAATCCTAATCCAGAAGCGAGGATGGGAGATGCTCAAAACAGAAATGCCATCCTCTACCCTGATTTAGCCCAGCCTGAATTTTACACAATCTGTTGACCATCATTTATTTGAAGCAAAAAATATACTGAAGTAGGCAGTTCTGGTGCTCTTACAAAATTGTCCTCTTGTAGCTAGTCGTAATGCTTAATTATGGGAATCTCCTAGATGACCTTTTAAGGTCCCTTCCAACCCAAACTCTTCTGTGATTCTATAAAAAATTGCAGAGAGTGGTAATTAGAGAAGTAGACTTGTCTCATTGCAGCCTCTGAAGTGATGTCACAAGGCCCACTCAGCCAATACACCCTGAAATCACCAAGCTTCTTTCAGTGCGTGCATTACGCCTGGCACATTCAGCCAACCAAGAAGTATGTTTATCTGGTGATAATCAAATCAATAGAGTGTGTTATTACATTTGAGTGCGTTATTGCAGTTATTAAATAGCTTTCCCAAGGTTTATAAAATAGCTATTTTTCAATAATATTTTGCATCATACCACCATGAAAAACAGTTCATGAGGATTTTTGAAAGGTCTGTTAGCAATGTACCAATTTAGTTAAGCATTGTAATTTTGTAAATGAACTCAAAAAATCATGAATAAAACATGAAATAGATTAAGCAAGATGAATGGAGTGTTGAGAAGAGATCCAAAATCTGTTTTGGCTAATGCTCGTAGCATTAATTCTCTAGAACTGTCTTCTTCACACACTACTAACTGACACTGCTTCATCCATTCTAATATCTACACTGCCAGGGAAAAGTTTTTTCTTCCTCTTCATCTTTTACCAACTCGAAATTGAAAGGGAGTGACCATATAGGATGGCTTCTAAGATACATAATTCTAGTATCTAAAGAAATTTAATTCTGCCCTATGAAGTCACACAGTAGGAGTTTAGGATGGTTAAAGATTTTGTTGATTAGAATAAATTACATTAGAGATGTGGGAGTTTTAATATTTTCTTCCTTTCATGGTAGATCTAAGTGTAAGTTTCTTTGCAGTATTTAATACTTAAACATTTCTTTTAAGAGAAATTTAATTCCAGCTTGGATGACTTGCACTATCCTGTGAGTAACATAATTTCTGTTTCAGTTGACTAGAGTATTTTCTTGTGACCCTTATGATATTTTTCATTGGGCTTGTACTTAATTTTGTGTATTCTGACTAAATCCGTTGCAACAGAACAATACTGTGGACTATTACTAACAGTTTGGCAATATGTAGCATTGACCTTGCTAAGAAGCAGGGATATCTGTTCTCTGTTTCCCAAGATTAAGGGCATCACCAGATTTACTCAGTGGCATTACTGCTCCCTCCCCTAATAATGTATTTTGTAAATTTGTCCTCCAAGTTTAATGGAGGACAGCGCTAGCAATCTGGAAAATCTGGCAACATTACTCATTGTAAAAAGCCTATTTACATATATTAAATATGCCTTGCTAAAGTCTAACAACTAGACATCCCTGAACATCCTGGCAGCACTGAACCTCTCAGGTACCCACACTTAGCACTCAGCATGCCTCTGCTGTTGGGCTGGGTTAATTTATGCAGCTGAGTCAGCTAATAATCACTGTGAAGAAAACACATCCAGATGTTTACTGTAAAGCACCGAGTTCTTTGGACAGGGACATTTACCATCACTACAGAAAATAATAGAGCTTCGAGTCAGGCAAAAAGTCCCATCTACTACAATAATCTGTCTCTGGCCTGTAGCAAACGTAGGATGAGCAGCATAGAAACATGAGCAAGCATATGGTGATACTACTCAAAATACTCTCCCAGGGTTCTGTCATTTGCAGCATAAATATTCCTAAACCAGTGATGGTGGCTGTTTTGAAGAGCTTTCACTGAGTTTTCTTCCATTAATCTGCCCAGTAAGTTTGAATCCCTATAAACAGTTGCATTTATAACCTCCTGTGGCCAGGAGGTCCAATGATCTGGCAAAGACCTTTTTCTAGTTTATTCTGGTTGTCTGCCTGAAGGATTACATGGTGGAAGGTGTAGGGCAACTCTTACTGAAGTCTTAAGGCTGCTTTCAGAGGCATATAAAGGAGATGTTCACAGAGCAGGCTTTGAAAGCAGGAGTAACTCATGTTCAGAAGGCAAACTGTAGCTGGGAAGCAAAACACAAGGTTTTGGGTGAGCTCTGGTCTCCTCACTGCATTTTCTCTCTTCGTGTGTTTGCAGATTAGTCTGCTTTAAAAATAAGCACACTTGTGGTTTGAAACAACTCAGCCTCCTTCCAAAAATGATGTAAATGTTCAGGTAGGACTGGACAGAGTACAATGCATAAGAAAATTCAGAGCAGTTTTAAAATCCAGGTGTGCTTCAATTTGTTATGCTGTGGGACTGACCCACTGCTGGGTGTCAGTGCTGATACTTGTGGTTTCTCCTGCAGTTGTCACTCTCCAAGGCAACTCCTACATGCACTACTCTTGCATATTGATCCCTGTTATAATTTATCAATGTTACATCTGCCCCATTCTGTTCTCTGATTAAATTAGAATGCCATTAACCACAGTTGGCTGTCAGACAAAGGAAATGTGTGATCTTATTTTCAATATAAGACATGCCCTCTGCTCTGCCGCACGTCAGAAAATTTCCAAGGAGTGATAAGGCTGCAGTTTTGATAGGATTCCTACATTTCTCCAATGATTTGTTGAAAATGTGTCAGCCTGGTAGTTGAATATTAGATTATTAAATTGCACAGTGCTGTATCGATGTATTGTCCATGACATACAAAGTGCTTCCCCAAGAGCTGTCTGCTCCTTGGCCTCTGTGAGAGCAGTCCTTTCACGGCAGCAGCCACCCTCCCTCCAGTGGTGCCACAGCAGCAGGAGGACCCAAAGAAAGCCACCCCTTAAATCCATTAGAACTGTGTCCTGTTTCAGGATAAATGGCAAACCAAGTTCCAAGTTTGCTGTCCTTTGAGAAGTATTGACAAAACCTGAATTTAATGCGCTTTGTGTTTTTTTTCTTTTTATTGAAAGAGCGGGACATCAATACAGCATTTTGCTCAAGGACCATATGCTGAATGTTCCCTTCACCACTTCCAATAAAGCCCATGGGCTTTCCACAGTGTTCAAAGGATTCCTTACACATGTCAACCTTACCTATATTATCTGGTCATGTTCCTAGAGGGATTATGAGTCCTTACTCATCAAATATTATTTTAAATGCAATATGATTTGCTGTTTCACATTGAGGACATTTGGCAAATCATCAAGATCTCTGCTTACTTGCTGTTGTGTTAATATTAGCTATTTTCCTTTAAAAGGCAGTCATCTTCCACAATCTTCCTTTGAAATCGGGTTGCTTAACAGCTTAAAGTCTTTAAAACAGTGTGCACCCATTTTGCTCTCTTGGACCATTTTATGCTTTCTACTAAGCACTAGTAAAACAAAACTGAAATACAAGATTTATTTTTTTTTAATGTTCACTCATTAACTGTGCATCCTTCAGGTTGGGCTCAGCTAATCTCTGGATTTCAGCCTCAAATTTTGTGGTATTTATCTGTAAAACTTATTTGTACTACACAATACTCTCACTTGAGAAAATCCCCAAACCAAAAACTTTTTGTACAAGGTACATTCTTTTTCTGCTACCAAAGGGAAAAAAAAAAAGAGCTTCAGACCACTAAGCAGCTGCAACCTTTTCTATAGACCTTATTTATCTGATATCAGCTGAATTGTGTATTGCACTTTATAGAAACAGAAAGAAATGTCTGCAGTGCCTGCAAATGTCAGTCAGCTCTCTCCAGATCAGAAATTAATTGTGCACCCACCATGAGAAAGCGAGCAGGTTGAAGCACTTACAATATTGTGCTCTGTCAGGTTATTAGGTTTTCACCTCAGAAAATTCAGCTTCAAATGCCATGTAGCCTACCTTAGTTGGTCACTCTGGAGCATGTATCCAATATACTCAAAAAGTTAATAAAAATATATCAGGCACCCCCCACTGACAGCTATTTAATTACCAATCATTTGCTGCTCACACAGAGGAACAGCATGTTGTCCTCTTGGGTGCTTCATTAGTACTATCCCATTTTGGCTATGTCAAGGTTTATTTTGTGGTCAGTCCTTTGAAAACAGAAAAATAAAATATAATAAAAATATAACCTGTAGCATTATAACTGTCAGGGTAGCAAATATTGCCCTAC
Source organism: Scolopax mira (assembly GCA_004320125.1). NCBI lineage: Eukaryota > Metazoa > Chordata > Aves > Charadriiformes > Scolopacidae > Scolopax > Scolopax mira. The sequence goes on along the minus strand of BJBW01007339.1, from coordinate 14,462 downwards.
TGAAATCAGACCTTCCAGCCTGGTTTTCACATGTTTATAGTTTCTTTTTGTTGTTGTTATTGTTTCAAATTATTTTGAGGATAAGAAGAAAATTTCAAAAGAAACCCTTTAGGTTGTATTATATTTCAGCAGCTTGTTATGCCCAGGGCTTTGAGCTGCTCTGTTGCGACAGACCTGTAGGGGATTCTAGGCATGCTCAAAGGATTAATCCCTCTCCTTTCATTCACGGCACAGCTCACCAATTTATTTGGTCCCTCAGTCAACCCAAAGGTTAGTGAACACCAGTGAGCATTACAGAAAACAGTGTGTGCAGGCAATTTAAGGTGAGAGAGCGTCGGCTGTGATGCAGTACTTCCTTCTCCTACCTTAATTTAGAGCTCCGTTCTGGCCAGTGGTGTTTAAATAACCAGATCCCATCCTATGTTCAGAAAGAATGAGATTGAAGTGAGGGACTTCTTGAGAAAATCACTTTGGAGCATCTAGTAGGTTCTTGGGCCTCTTCTGTCCTCACATTTTTTTTTGGTTTTCCTTGCTCAGCATGATAATTGCAGCAGCTCCTGGATTTACGTACTAGAAAGGGATTAACACATGCACAACACTATCTTTCCAAAGGTGCAATTTATGTTTATCTTCCTCCTGCTGCTAGTCCCATCTATTGATTTCCAGCTGCTGCCTTTTTACCTAAGCCTTGCTGCAGAGGGAGATTTAGTCAAATAAAAGGTCCACACCTGTTCCTTATGAATGGCTCAAGGTTCTTTACATCTTTTTTCCTGAAACAGGACTGTTGCTCTGTGCTGGAGCTACAATCCATCATTCATTCCACTCGGTCAGCCTTGTTTTTTCATGCCATAGTCACTTAATAAGCATGGCAGCAAATTTGGCAGGGTTCTTTGTCTCTGGTGATGGATCTGTTCTGAGCTGCCCCAGGGAGGAACTGGGTGGAGAGTAATGTATTTTTCTAGGACACGTCTGTGTGCCACAGCATTACCTGCTAGCCATGGTAAGCTCCAGCTCTGGCTTTTTTCTGCCTTTTATTGAATAGTTGACCCTTCATTTCTGTTGCATCAAACTGTTTACTAGGTAGGTGCTATATGCTGCCAGCCAGCCCACATCACCAACAGCTTCAGTTGGTTTTACTAATTCTTTAACTTGCCATATTTCCAGCCAATTTTTAGTCTTGCCAAGCTACTTCAGGATCCAGAAATGCATGGTTGCAGGTGATGCTATAGCACTGTTGGTTCCATGCTTTTCTACTGCTTGGTTCTACTTAAGGTCTCTTAATGGAGGGGATTTTTTGGCTGGTTTATTCCCTCAGCTACTTTAGATGCTGGACATGCCAAATGCTAAGTATTCAGGTGTTGGGTTTTTTAAATTCTGTTTGGTGAGTTTTCTGCAGCTGGTGCTGACATGTATATATAGCAGTAATTAAGTAGGGATCATAAAGTAAATTTATTTGTATAATCCAGATAAAATTTATTAAGAAGCATTTTAATACCCTGCTTTTTCATCAAGAATGGGAACTCATCAAAGCAAAGTGTTTGTGGGAAGGTATAGAATTTTAAGAGTAATTTCTTGGATACAATTCTGATTAAACCTAGAGAGCTGGATCAATCTCCTGAGTAACCAGCTGCTCATATTTAAGGTAAAATTTGTGGGCTCAATCTCCTCTTTAAGATCAGCAGACCAGGAACTTGAATCCAGATTCTTTGCCCACAAAATGTTTTCTAAACATGTTGTGGCTGCTGGGGAGACACCAGCAACTTATTTTGCATATAATATTTTGGAAGAATTTATGCTATTCCTAACATGGATTGGAGCAAAAATATTCTCAAATCTCAAATATTTGTGCAGAGGGAAGCATTTTCTTGCGCTGCTGTAGTGCAAACTTTGCAGTGGATAAATGTACAGATATTGCAATAGTATTTGCAAACTCTAACTTCCCTTATTTCATGTTTTCACAACCCAAACCTTGTCTTTTTCACAGCTTTTAAAGAAAAGCTTTGCTTGTTACTGCAGCAGAAAAAAACAAATCTTGTAATACAGCCTAAAAATCACCCATACAGAGCTCCAAGAACCAGGTTGAAAAGATAATTGTATCTTCTATGCTCAGATGTAGCATTATTGATTAGGAACGCTTCTTTAAAAATAAGATTTTTTTTTCCCAAGGTTTATTGACCAGATAGTCAGATCTACTTCCAAAAATCAGTGGCTTAGAACTCCACTTATCAGTATAAATTCATTAGCTGAGTTAATCTTGGTTTGTAGAAAATAAGAAAGGTATATTCATTATGATGCCCCTGGAAGTATTTCCAGTCTTTGGCAAAACACTGTGTTTTTAATGGCTTGAAGTCTTGTTTTTATCTTGGTGCAGTTGAGATGGGAAGAATACAATCTATAATGGTTTTGCTGTATCTACTGAAGTGCCAACACTATACTTTTATACTATATTACTATATAGTGCCAACACTATACTTTTATACTATATTCCAATACCTGAAGTTAGTATTACCCTCTGTATACTAAAGGAATAGAATATGCATACCTTATAGATGCAGTTAGTCATCTACTCTTCTTTTTCTATCTTTCATGATGAAAGCAAATTCTAACTTTCGTGTCTGCCTCTTTTCCCAAATCAAACTTGGCAGGCAAAGATACAGCACAGGAAATAATGCCAAGTGCTTTCTCTGGGGATCCTTTTACTTTGGCCACTGACTTAGGATTTTTTTTTTTCCTAGCTTAAGGTCTGATTGAAAAAAAGCCATTAATTTGTAGTTTGCTAAATTTAAGCAGCAGAAAAATGCAAGGTGAGGAGGAAAATCACTGGCCAAATAAAGACATTAAATTTCACTGATTTAAGAAGTCACCGCAGGTTTTTGAGATATTTGCTCTGTTCTAGTCCTCACTGAGGAGACAAACACTTTAGTTAAGCCAGCTGTCAGGTTTAGTGGAGCTGAGCAGTATATTACCCTCCCTGCCCAGCGGCACGCTAGTAACTCCAGAGCTGTGCTGCACATCATGTGTAAATGGTACCTTCTTAAACTGTTACCTTCACATTGAGAGATATTAGCATCTCTTGGTGCTTGGCGTATTTCATGAAAGTTTACAACAGCCAGTTCAACTAACAGAATAAAAATTAGCAAAAAGATGTCGGCACAGCTGCTAATATAGTGAATTTGAAACTCTAAGAAACAGTTGAATGTAGTTACACTCTGCATCCTAGTTCTTTTCTTCCTTCCCACTAAGTACACTAACTATAGAGACAAAAATCTTCATTTGAGCTTTTTATTCAGGGAGGTCATGAAAGTGGCTTCAATTACATATTCTTGCTTGTAAACAGGAACAACCACACATGCTTTCCAGACATCCACCTATTTGGTGACTGTGACAGAGCCTGCATCAGTGGCATCATGTTCACCACAGCCTTTTTCCACAAGAAACACAGCAACCCTCAAAGGACCTTTCCTAAGCAAGCACAGGCCAGTAAACTCTAGCACAAGTCAAAATTCCCACCTTCTAGGGTAGTCATGAATATTAAATCACACTCTAAGGAAGTTTCCCTGCCTTGCTAAGTAAATGAGCTTTTCCTCTGTATTCAGTCTTTTTGGGTGAAATAGATTTGTAGCAGTGTTTTGGTTTTGTTAGTACAGAAGAGTCAACACAGGTCAGTGAGCAAACTGAATTGTCGTCTGTCTGCGTGAAACAGAATTGCTGGCTACATCTTCATCAGCAGTGAGGCTGGGGAGTCAGGAAAACCCTCATCAGCCCAGCCTGCCCTCTCTGCTGCGTGGGCAGAGATGCTTCCTGGGTGCTAACATGAAGCATGCTCACAGCAGATGGCTTCTCAAGAATAGCCACTGCTCCTTGGCTTGTCCAATCCTCATGGAATCACTTTGCACAGTGAAAGGAAATAGATTTTTTTTCCACACGTATGTTTTTTAACTGGCGTCAAAAGTGATTTCCTGACATTAGTGCACTATAAAATTTTAACTATCTTTGTATAGCTTCACTCTTTTTAGAAGCTTTTTTCTCCTCTATAGTGTGATGTGCTTTGGTGAAGGCAATTTTATTCTTTTATCAGCAGCAGCTTGGGATGGGTGTAATATTTACAAATGATGCCATGAACAAGTTAGGCAAATCACATAAATGAGAACCAGTAAGCTTTTATATCCTGCCAAACAATTGTGTATTCTAGAAATGCCACATTTTACAGTCTATTTGAGAAATGTTTTAGAGACTTTAAAACATTAGTTCCCTATTTTTCATACTGCTCAATATATACAACAGGATTTGTTAGTACCTAAAGTCCAACAATGCAACTTTTAGAATATGAAGGAAAAAATAACTGTGATAAATTTTGGAAACCTAAGTGACTTTGAAAAACTTCTTGGAACTTCATAATACTGTCAATTTTTAAAAGATCTTGTCTAAAATTGAAAACCTATATGACTGCAAAGAGGCAATCTGTGCCTTTCTATTAGTATAAAAATACTGTTTCTTATTGCACGTAAATGAGCCATTATAAAATAAATCAGCAAAAAGTAATGGATTCTCTTAACATATTAAACTCTCCAAAGGGCTCATCTACACTGCAGAATTTACCAGTGTCTGAATGGCGCTGAGGATCAGAGACTGCGTGGCCACATTAACTGTGATTTTTAACATTGTTCCATATTCTGTTTTGCAGTGTCCTGAAACATATTAATTTTAGGAGGTTCTGGCTGCCAAAGTAGTGTTCTTGGGAGCCACATACCCAGGGGAGATTTGCAAGACACCCCCCCCTCTTTCCTAACTCACTCTGGAACTACTCGTGATAGATCAGTGGAGCCAATTCAGCTTGTCAGCTTCTAAGTTATCACTAGCTCATTTTTGATTGAGTTGTCTAAATTTAAAGATACTATTGAATTATTTGTAAGCTTTCATTTTTCCAGCTTGCAAGGAGGATGTGAATTCTTGGATTAAAAAATAGCACAAATTTTCCCTTGCAAAGAAAATTTGTAATCACAGTAGTAATCCATGCAACTATACTCCCCAAGTCAAAGGAAGAAACAATGGAATATCTTGGGAAGAAAATAAGCGGCAGCAAATATTTAACTGTTTGGTAATAGTAAATTTGTGGAAAGTACAAAATAATAACCTTTTAAAATGTGTTTCTAAGCCTTTTTTCAAGCAAAAATGTTTTCATACTATAGTACTTCTAAAATCCTTATAACAGCTTTCCACCCTCCATGAAAAGAGATATAATAGAAAGGGTTTATTTTTTTAAAGCCTTCGACTTCCTGACAGACTATATTATAAGGTTACTGAGTGATGATACTTCTTTCCTAGTGTTTTACTCAAGTTTGTGTACTGAGCCCAGTGCCCTTGTTTTGTGTGGGTTTTTTTTAGCAGTGAAATATTTACTGCTGGATAAGGGCAGAGCTGGTGATTTTCTAGCCTTGGTTTTCCAGTAAGTCTTTTTTGTTAAGGCACACAGTAATTTTGTTTTGATTGAAGCACCTGAGAGAAGCACCTGCCCTTAGTTTCTGGGCCGGACAAGGCCCCGGCCAGGCCCTGCCAGGATTAGAGACAAGGAGAGGCTAAGAGGGGACATTTGAGACATAAAAATAAATGCAGAGGCTTAAGTATGAGGTAAAGGGGAGATGAGGGGTGCCTGTCCACGCAGTAAAACCAGTATGAGGATAAAAAGTATGTGTGGAGGCATCAGCACAGTTAGCAGGTGAGGACAAGGGAGGCAGCCATCTTGGCTGTAGAGGCCCTTTGGCACCTAGTGGAAGCAAAGCCCATCCCTTTCCAGAACCTTCTCCTCAGCAGGGCAGCACCAGCTGGGGTACTGGAAGAGCTGTGGCTCCTCCACACTATCTGCCCATCTCTGGTGGCCTCATCTGCTGGGCAGAACCACAGTGGGTAACCAAGTCCCCCAAGAGGCTACTGGACACCCAGAGGAGAGGTCCACAGAGAGAAGCCATCGCTGAGGCCCAGTAGTTGGGGTGAACTTCACCAGATGGAAGGTTTCCATCAAGGTGCTTCCCTTCAGCTTTTGGCACCGAGGTGAGATGATGTTGGTGTTTCAGTTTTCTTAATTTAATTGGGATGTAAAAGTTACTAAGTTTTGCTCCCCTGAGGGTAATACAGCCCTGAGTACTGCTGCCTACAGGCTGAGGGCATCACAGGCCAAGGGTGCAGCAAGCAATTACAGGTTGTTTTTGTGACAACATGTCAGAATGATTACTTTATACACAAATTATCATGTGTTACTAGAGAAAGATATTAAAAATTGTACCTCCCTGTAGCATGAAAAATTGCAGGGCCTCTCTAGCTGCCTCTACTTCCCTGCACTTTTTTCTATTTGAAAACATCCTCCCCCATTCCTGCACAGGGGTCTCCTGTGTTCCCACTCCAGCCTGAAACCCTTTGTACCACCTCCTGTCCTTATTGCCAGCAACAGCGACATACTTACAACAGCTTAATTTGTTAGGCCTAAGTGTTGGTACTGAATGAACATGTTACCACTGCTATGAAGCGCCCTACAAGTTTTTGGCATTGAGAAAGTAATGATTATGCTTAGTTCTGCTGGCAATGTTCTATTATGAGCTATTTCACTAGTACTGTGGCATGTGCAATATATATTGCATGTGTTCCAGAGACAGGAAGGGATGATGAATGGGTAATCTGTGGCCTGCTTTCTGCTTCTGTTGATAAGTGACTGATAAACCTGACAAATAGCTAGATTAAGTAAACCAAGCCTACATAACTCATTCAAAGTGAATAACTGTTTACAAATTATCAATTGTTATCTGCAAAATTTTCAATTAGGAATGATGGATCCCATTCCTGTGTAGAAATAATGGGCTAGTGATTACGTGTATCAGGTACATGAACAGTAAGATTGGCCATCTGACAATGCTCATCCTCAGGACAGGACTGGCAAAACATAGTAGAGAAACAAATGCTCTTTGGACCAAGTGCAAAAATTTTTTACAGCAAAGAACAAGAATCTGAGTACAATAGAGGCTTCGGGATTTGGCTCCTAAATACAAACAGAATAATCTGTCATCTCTTTTAGAAGCTATTGTAACTAGTTACTACTCGAGGACCAACTTCCATCTCATTCCCATGAGTAGTGTTTGTAGAAAATGTAGAATGTGTATCTTTTTATTAGAACACCAAGAAATGCCTGCTAATATAACACTGCTTCATTTCATAATTCACTGTAGGATGAGAGTGGTATTTCAGAGCTGTTGCTGTTTTAATCTCATGTTTCTTTGTCCAAAGTAAAATGCTGTGTACAAATGATGTTAAGTTAAACAGATTTAGTTCATCAACGATGTGTTTGTACCACATGTTAAAGGTGGGGGAGGGTTTGTGCCGGGCTCTGTATGATCAAGTGCTTGCTTTTAATTTAGTGAGTCGTCTCTGCAGCATCCTGATAACAAAACATGGCTTCAGATTCCCGAGATAACATTGAGTGCCAATTGCACATCAGAGAGAAAATAACTTGGCTTGCAATAGCCTAGATTGATCCACAAAGTAAGAGGTTATAAACTGTAATGGAAGTGCTGACACAACCAAAGGAGATAATACACTCCAGTACAGCTATCAGCGCAGATGGAACATGCGGCTCTCAAGTGTCTCGATGTGGTCTGACCACTCCTGCCGGAGTAGAGCTATCAACGCCGGGGAATTAAGGTGATGCATGAGAGCTCAGTGGGCTTGGGTGCTCTCCCTCTTGGGGGTTTGGCACCCTCTGCTGTCCAGTCTTTGAACCCAAGAAAAGTAGATAATCGGACTATACAGGGGACATAAAAGAGCAAAGGAAACTCTTAAAGCAGCAATTTTGGTAATCAAACTCCCATGCTCTCTCTTGCTGCAGCAAACTATGAATGTTTTATATAAAAAAGTATTTTTCTTGCTTCACAATAGTAATTGCATAATTGCATTGACTCTGTTTCCCATAAAAAAGGTGACCAAGTCTTGGCTCCTAGTCCTGACCATTCACATCAGATGCAAACGAAGCACAAAGGCTCTGGTCCTGAGAGGTCTCAGCTATTCTAGGGCATAGGGAGGCTTTTCCTGCCTCAGCAAGGTCTCTGCAGGCTTGTCTCAGATTTATAATAACCCTGCCCTGGTGGAAACAAGCGGGTTCATACCTAACATCTGGTATGACTGTTCTCGCTGCACGAGCATCTTGTGCTGCAGCTGATAGCACTGAAAATTGTACAGGGTACCTTATGTATGTTGTAGCTATTTAGATAAATGTTTATTCACTCTAAGGTTTTTTTTGGAAACAAGTAACAAATGCTCTCCTTGACAGTGAGACATAGAGCTTCACTTTTGCACCTGGGGCATGAAGGGGCACGTGGCTCTACAGTAAGGGGAATTTAAACCAGAGAACTCTGGAAAGCAGGATGCCCTTTTCTATTGTGTAACTACCTCCATTTAATACCTCCTATATTTGACTGACAAGGTGAAAAATACTCTATAGAGTAGGCATAGCAGCCTGTAAGGAACAGCCTTTGTTTGTTCCTTACATATTTTGCTTTTTGGATATGCACTTGCACACCATATTCAAGATAAAACCAGAAATTTATCAACCAGATCTGCAACACACGCAGTGCCAGTCATACCAACATAGGATACTGGGAAACCAAGGCTGTGTTTCCCAGTAGAGGTCCTTCACGGGCTTCAGTTTTTAAATGGTTTCAGTTATGACTATATCAGGTTGAATTTTCAATGGCTTCACGTGTGAAATCAATGTTGGCTTGAAAAGATCAGGACAAAGCACTGTTGTCCTGAGAGCATAGAGATAGCTGGATCCTGACAGATATTGCTTCATTCCTTCTTGGGTTAGCTCAAGATCTGAGCAATGTTCCTCTGGCAGTTGGACTAGTGTCCAGAAGATACACATAATCCAAGGCAATGTATACATATGTTTTCATATGTGGTGGGAAATGCCTCCCCCCATACAAGTCAGGGACAGCAACAATGTGCCCTGTGTGCCCTGGAGCTGTGTGGTTCTCAAGCTACCAAGTTCAACTAAAAGCTGTTCTCTGCAAGAGCTGGCTGACTGTTCCTGTGCCTGCTAATGTCCACTGTGTTCCTAGGGAAAAATAATCTGGGGAATGCAGCTATAAGGTAAATTGCTGCTTGTTTCTTTTACGTTTCACTTCACTACAGCAGTCTCCACTCTGCTTCCTTAACAGAGCATAAATAGATGGATTACTAATCAACTGCTTTTCTTTCCATACCCACTCCGCTTCTTCTCACATGGCAGACCTAAAGGCTCAGAATGCTCATAACTCATTTCTATTATAAGCAGAAGAAAATACAAAAAAATTTCACAGAATTTTCACATATGGAAATTGCTTGGTTTTCTGCTGCAACAATCACGGTCTTCTAAGTAGACTGCAGCTCTTCACATTCAGTCTCAATAGAAAATAAAATGGAGGAAGTGCAGAAGGCAGCACTGGCATGATTTGCATACAGTCTGTGAAAATGAACGGTGGCAACTGAAAACCAGCTTTATTTTGGGCTTTTGCTGCAAATGGTGTTTTCAAATCAAAGGAAGAAAACATGACCTTGTGGAAGAATAACCCTCACTCTAGCACATATCTGGAAAAAAAAAAAAGATAATAAACCGTTACTTTAAAAAGAACACAGAATTAGATAGAAACCTGAGTGGTGGGAAAAAGCTAAATAAAACCCAGAATCCTTACTTGAGATCTCCAATGAGTAGAAGCCACGGCAGCTAGTGCTGCCTGCACACGGGGCAGTCAGTTGCTGAGCTATATATTCAACCACAGATTGGTTTCCCCAAGCATCAACCAAGACATTGTTTTTATTGATTTATTTTGCTATCTTCCCACTGCAGTGATAGAATGACAAAAGAACCACCTGTGGGTATCCTAATATATCTAATGCCAGTGGATTTTCAGGTTGAATAAAAACAATAAATCTTTCTAGGCACAAAGGGGAAGCTATGAGGTAAGTTAATTTGGGAAACTAAAGAGCGTGATTTAGGAATATTGAATTTGTTAGAATGGATCAGGCTGGTCCTCCTGGTTTACTGTCCTCTCTCCAGAGATAGTTCCTACTGGATGACACACAATAAGACAATGTAAGCCCCAAAAGAGTTAACTGTTCAGCAGCACTTCAAGGGACTGACCTGCTTTCTGATGGTGTAACAGTTACTATATTATGGACATGATAAGTCCTCCAAAAATTAAGTGGCATTTCTTAAAGAACTCGGGTATAATGCAGATGCTCGTGGCTGTGCTCATCACTGCATCTATTGTGGGAGGCAGCTTGGATTTTTCCCTACAGCAGTACAGTTAGATTTGTTGTAAAACTTCCTGTTAAATTAAGGGAGAAAATGAATAAACATGTAAACCTGTTCAAGTGCCTAATGTATTCACAAACCAAGGCTAAGTCAGCTAGTCAAAGAAGGCGTAGAGTCTAGCACATTAGAAAACAAACTTCTCTTTCTCCACAGCTCTTCCAATGGGTTTTTTCTGTCTCCTCACTTCCATGAACAGGTTGAACTTGTCTTGTGAGGTGCTCCTAAAAAATGTATACTAGGCTGTTGTGCTAACATAAGGCTCCTCAGTTCTAATCTACTTCAAACCAGCGATTTTACGCTCTTGAGCTTTCTGCTGGTAGAAGTTTCCAGAGTAACACACCCCTGAGACAGTAAACTCTTCTTTCCCCTACACAGGTTCAGCATGGGCTGCAAAGGATGAAGTTCCCTACCAGTGCTGCTTTGGTAACAGGGCTCAGCCCTGACTCCTTCTCTGGTGCATCTGGAAAGGTTAGGTTTTGCTTTATAGGAATTTCAACTCCTGGGTTCTGCATTGTATTTTTTGTGGCTAAATTTTGATTCTGACCTCAGAAATCTAGGCATTTTTCTTAACCCTTTTCTTAGATTTTTGATAATGAGGCTACAAGATGACATATACACTGTTATTTATGTAGCTCAAGAACATAGTTTTGTGTGATCTGACAACTTTTCTAATATACTTAATGCTTCTTTAGATTGCTTAAAAGAACATAAACAAGGGTTCTACATATTTACTTTAATCTGTGCCCCTGGAACTCCAAATAATATTGGTACTGGTTGCCTCTGTAGAGTCAAGGCAGTAATACACACATGCCAACTTCAGACTTGCACCCTTCTCAGACACAGGAAAAAAAATCAAATTGAAGTGAAGATATAAGAGCTCAGGAGATATTTCAAAGGGAGCCGATAAAAGAGAAGAGCTAGAAACTGACACTCACCAATAACAGGACTCGTAAAGCCTCAAATTCAATAAATCCACAAACCAAAAGAAATTAAGCAGGCTTTGCTGCTTCAGGATGGTATGCTATGGGATTTTAACAAGATTCATAGGTATTAAAAAGTAATGGCATAAATTGGTTATTTAAAGTCAATATTGATTTGTTGTCAGATTCTGCATATCAACAATTGTACTTGAGTGTCCATTTACTTTGCTCAGAAATAAATATTCCTGCCCAGCCACGTGTGTTAGTTGGAAGAGAATCAGTTTTCACCAGTGGCGAAGGGACAGGTTGTCATCTCAAGCCACATGGTGCATTGATTTATCAGTGGTGGTGTAAATACAGAAATTTATAGTGATGCTGTCACGAGCTTTTATTTAAAAGCTTTTTTTGGAAGAAAGATGATAGCACATTCCCAGGTAAGAATATGAGAGGCTTTCTGAGTATTTGGACTTACTACTTGGTTGACGTAAATTATCTCCATTTGATGTTTGTGGCTGGCAGAGTTAATTTATTTGTACAAAAGTATTTAATGATACAGGGAGATTGTTATTGGTGGTTTAATTATTGTTTTGATCAGAGCTTCTGTATGGGTGGCAGTACTCTTAATAAGATAATCATACTTTTTCATCTGTTAATGAGTCTTTGGAGTATTCCCAACACAGTTTTAAATCTTAGTCGTCTTCCCGCTCTTAGTTTAATTTCTGTGTTTCGTTTGGCTTGCATAAGGAAATGAGATGGGCTGCTTTACTGCTGGTTATGATCTGTCTCCCTAATCTGGTTTTCTGGGCTGATCAAGATTTTCCAAAACTACACAAATATTTCTAATCTGGGGAGGGAATCACTTTTCCCATAATTGAAACACACATAATTGAATTCCCACATTGAAACAAATAAATTGGGGTTTTGTTCCTAGGTAAATTACAATATTGTTTTTGCACAATCTCACCGTGGTATCTAAATGTTACCATTAAAAAGCATGTTGTCTGCCTCGCTTTTCCATCTGTATCTCTTAGAAAAACCCCAAACATTCCCTGTATCTCTTCCTGCCAACACTTGCTAATCAGAATTGGCAAGATCATAGTCAAATCCAGCAAAATACTGACAGTACAGGCAGTATTTGAAAGTTAATCTTAGTAAGGGTATGCCTTTTCTGAAGTCAAGGGTACTTCAGTAGCGGGTGTTGATGGTAACTTTCTTGTACAGATGTTAAGTTGAATTGTATGAGAAGCTGGAAGTGGATAGAAATGTTAAGAGGAGAAATGTAAAAGAGCAAAATTAATATCATATAAATAGAGGAGCTTTGCTTTTCTATAGAGATGAGTATTCTAGTTCTTATGGTATCTTCTCTACAGAGTATTTATATACTCAATACTCTTTGCTGTTTTGTGAGTGTACTTGCTTTCCCTCTATTTCATTTTTTATTCTGAGTTTATTGGGCCTGGATCTTATTTGCTTTGAGTCAATATTGCCTCTGGTACAGTAGTGTGCATACAGAGATGGCCCATGCTGCAGAACTGTAAGAGCCACAAGGGACATGACGAAGCGAGTGGTGTCCAAATATTCACACGTGCTGCCTCCTACCAGCACAAATGGGATTTCAGTCCTTTACTAGATTCGTACAGGTGCCTACTACAAAAATTGCGCTGGGAGAAGGTGATAGGAAATTCCTCCTTCTCCTCCAGAATGCTCTTGTCTTTGTGATGCCATGGAAAAAGAAATGTAAACATGGCTACACATACTAGAATATGATCCTTCCCCTTTATTTGCCTGTTGTGCTAACATCACTTGTTGACTGAACATCTCAAGGAAGCTGGAGGAATTATAAACTTTGCAGAAGTCTAAAGTGAATATCACTCGGTGAAACCCGACTTTGTTTAATCAGTCTATAATTAAAAATAAAGCAAACTCAAGGAGTTAATGAGAAGTGCGATCTGATTGTAATATTAGAATCCAAATCTATCCAGCCACTCCAGGAAGACTGACCTTAAGGTGATATGAAAGAAATCTTTTTTTATAACATACTATTCTTACAGGAAAAAGAAAAGACATGTTTTCTTCATTAAATAATGAACTCTAGTTTCATGTAAGTAGGTTTCTGCTAATGTGAGAGAAACACAGCCTTAACCATACCATGTAAATGTCTGCCAGAAGGGTTGAATAAATCTTCTTGATAGCAATGGCTATTCTTAGGCCCTTTTTAATGCTTAGGTTTAGCTTTCTCTACAGCACAGCCACCAGCCCTGCTCTGCATGTGGAGTTTGTGCTGTGGTGACCAAGAGCATCTTAATATCCCTTACTGCAGTCAGTAAGCATTTTGTAGCAGTTCACACATTCATTAGGTAACTGGCAGCACTCTCGTAGCTGTTAAACACCTGGGGATACTTGTGCCGTATTGGGTGATGGGAACGCTTTCTTACCTGCACAACTTGAAAAGCATCAGCTCGAGCTGATGAAGAATATTTTGCCTTTGACCAGAAACAAATCATACTGCATGTCAGCAGTCAATGTATGAAGCCAAAAACTTCCATTTGTGTTGTAATGTGCTGAAAACATTACATGGCCTTGGGCTTTAGAATAACCTGGGGTAGCAGAGTACTTAGTAGTAAGGGAAGTGCTCCAAATCCAGCTGTACCTGCAGAGCTGGGCAATGGCCTTCGTTAGGTCATCTTTAGGATCTCTTTGGGACTGCTTCACTGTTTCTTATGTGATGAATTGTTTCACTTGTGTCATCTCAGAGACCTTCCAGAGGTACCAGGCCAGGAGTTAACAAAGCTCACAGACAGAGCTTTAAGACAGAAGTTAAGGGGGAAGGGGATAAAACCAGGCCTGCTGCTGATGAGCCTGAGGTTAAAGGGCCAAGGATGGGGGTGAAATCAATAGCCCAGTTTACATGCATCTACACTAATGCACATAGCATGGGCAACAAACAGAATGAGCTAGAAGCCATTGTGCAGCAGAGAGCAGGCAGGCTAGGAGGTTCCTTGAGTGTAT
>BJBW01007338.1:64974-113630 GCA_004320125.1 Scolopax mira | reverse complement strand
AAAGGTTATTTGGAAACTCATTTTTCCCCTCCAGGATATTAACACAAGCTTTACAAAGGCTTATAATCCCTTTAGACAACAGCAGCAAGAGCAGCAGTGACTACAAAGCCCTAAGCTTGGAACTCAATCCCCTGGTGACGGGCTGAACCCTCTGCTGAGGTTGCAAAGGAAAAGAGAAAGGTGTGAAGATATTTACATCAAACACATGAAACAAGAGGGGATTTTAATCAAACTTTTCTTTTTCATCTGTTCTTTCTTCTCTTGGAATCTGCTTTTTCTTTATCCTGATGAAATTCAGTGCTTGCTTTTTTTTTGCCTTTTTTTTTTTTTCCTCTGTAAAAAGGAGGATTTAAAAAAAAAATACAATCACAATCCTCCCTGAAAACTCAGAGTATTAAAACTCCAGGGCAATGCATCTCCAAAATCTATAAGACTGTAAGAAGATAAGAGACAAAAACCCACAGAAATGTTTCCTCTCTGTGTCTTTGGAAGTTGCAGACGCGTGTATAATACCCCTAAGCCGGGGTAATCTGTTTGCCTCCTCCTGCCTTTCCTGATGCACGCGGATGTACTTAGCATTAATATTCCTTACACTACAGCAAATGAACACCCAGGAGGCAGCTGACTCAATCAGTGCTTGTTTTACTTACTGTGTATCACGGAGAAAAGACCACAAACTAGAGCACGACAGATCTGTGATGCTCATTTCAATATGCTTCCTCTGTTTGTTCCAGCCCTGATGAACTTTCATATTCAGCCAAAATAAAAGAAAAAAAAAAAAAGAATTAAGAAATATATTATAACAAACACATTAGCAATGTGTGGTAAATTACAATTGGAGATTCCAGTTCCTCATGGTAGGAACATTTGTGGATAAACACATTTGTTTACTTCATTTTTCCTGCTGCCTTCTCCAGCATATGATTATTCGCTCAACGATGTCACGACTCCCAAGTCTGATGTCATGGCTGTTTCCACAGCAACCAAATTGAATCAACGACATATTTGAAACCAGGTAGGCTGGAGTAAAAATAATTTGGAAAAAGCATTTGTCCATTCTCCCCCATAAAATTGATGGGTTCCTACCGCTGCTGTTTGGAGATTGGAATTTGTTTTAATTATGATGGCACAATCACAAAATGCAAAGGAGCTAGCTGTTATTTTTGGATCAGATACAGCTGCAGGGTAATTGAGAGAAAAGACTGTAAAGACCATACAGATGAGCTTATTTCATGTCCAGAATCACATACCCAGTTGGATGGGGTATGAGATATTACCCCTTATTTCTCTGATCAATTCCTGCTTTCACTGATGGAGATCTACTGGCGTGGTCAGCAGATTTGAGGATGAGAGTACATTGGCTGGATCTGTAATGACTGTCATGGGAGCACACACAAGTATCTTAAAAGTAGCCACCTACACTCTACATACCCAAGTGAGGAGTCAGTTTCTTAATAACAAAGCCTGCCTTCCTATCAGTTCCTCATGTATTTTCTTGCCTTAAACCTTGGTTTAACCCATCTTACCATTGGTCACTGTATTGACTTGATCATGAGGCTTTAATTGAATTTGCAGCAGAAGAAATAGATGTGAAGAGACAGAAAAGGAGGTGGTGCTGGAGCAGTGAAAAAAGCTTCAGGAGACAAGCTGCCTCTGGGCAATACGGTGCCATGAAAGATGCTTTGATTCATGGAAGCCAGACACAGGCTGAGGATGGTGAAACAAGGTGTAGACCAGGACGTAACTCTGATGTAGTGCAGAAAATTGTGTGTTAATTTAGAGAGGAGTTTTGAACAATGGTTTAAATCAGAGACACTAGATGGGTTTAGTTAGGGGGATGTTTCCAGTTAAATTCTTAGCAGATACAATGGAAGCACTTTGGCGGGAAGGTGGTAAGTGAAGGGCAACTCTTAATGCATCAGAAACTGGGTATGTGAGTGGGTGAGTAGGATGGTATGGCTGTCCAGTGATGATTTATGTGTAAGTTTTCATTAAGATGCTACTCAACACAACTGCAATGACAAGAGTTTTGCTTATAGTGAGAGTCATCTTTGCTTGGGCATGTGGCACTAAGGGAAGAGATGCAGGGAGCCAGCAGCTCCATGGGCAGCAAGAGTTTAGTCAAACCAGGTGCCATCAAACAGGCTTTGCTTGACTCGCAGGTGGTAGGAGGAAAGTTAACTCAGCTGCATCTGGGAGGCGTGTTTTTCACGCTCTAATGACTCTCTGTTTATTGCATTCATTAGCTTCAAAGCCAAGATCAACCTGTGGGATCCCTGCCTCCTGCCTTGTCACCTGGATGCACCTTTGCCTGTCCGCTCTGTAGCATTGTTTTCTAACAGCCTGTTATTAGAGCAGCCTGTGATTATCACAGAGCCCGGATGGCAGAAGCCCTCACAGCACCAAGCTATAATCCAAAGACTATACATGTTCTTTACGTCTGATAAACAAACAATGAGCTTTCCTCCTGGTTTTACCTCTTTGTGTTTTAATTGAGTCGGGCTTAAAAACAGCTGAAGGGCTGAGTTGCCTCAGCAACATGTAATATGCCTGATTCACAAGAATTTGTGTCTCAGTATGGGGCACGTCATTCAAATATTTTCTGCCTCAGACTTGGTAACATTGGGTTCACATTGGTTTTCTGCCCATAAGAAGCGCAATTGAATATTCTGGGGGCCTCAAAACAAGCTCTGTGGTGTTAATTCTATTTTTCTTCCCTTCGGGTTTTGTTTACTCTCCTCAGATTCCTTGGCCACAGCATGCAAATAATTACAGTGCCACCAAGTAACCCAGGTTGCTACCCATCCCATCCTTCCTCCAAGAACTTCCCTTATATTTCTTTCTAGGAATTAGAAGTGGTTCCCAAAGACCTGCAGGGACAAATACTGGGTGATAACACAATGCATGAGTGCCGTGAAGTAAACAATTTGTCCTCCACTATGCACCAGAGTTTTAGCACTCCTAACTGGGCACAGATCTGAGTTACCTCCACACTGAAGAGTTGCCTGAGTGCAATGTTTGGAAGGTCAACAACCTTCTCATAGCTATGCTTTCTGAATCCTGAATAAAAGAAAGAAAAAGTGGTGGCTTTGTACAACTACATGCTTTGAAGTCTAGGGTAAATACAGTGTGCACTGATAAGTCACAGGGATCTTCTCTTCCAGTCTCAGCTCCTGTTTTGATGTAGTCTCTGGGCATATGAAAGAGTAGACTATTTCTCTACCTATAGATTATGTTTATAATGCAAATATTTGTGTTCTCTCCTATGCAAGATAGATGGAGTTTTACTCACTTGTTGACTGCTCCAGCTCAGTCGTGGCAGGATGACAGATGGGGTGGCCACAATGCTATCCCAGTTCCAGCTCTCCTTGGCTGATGCAGTGGTGTTTTCTCACAGGTCAGAGACTCAGTGGTGTTCTTCCCTGGAAAATATCAGAATTACTAATGAGAATGCATTGGAGGATGTGAATTTAGCTGCAAGGAAAGGGCTGTGCCAAGAGCATATCATTCATTCCTCTCCTCAAAGGTGCCCCATCATCCCTCCTCATCCCCCTTTCTCCCCCACACCTCTGCTGCAGTGCTGGCTGTGATGAGACTTCTTGGCCAGTTACTGCCACTTCAGCAATGACTTCAAGAGATTCATGAGTTACCCTCGACTTACCAGATGCATCTCATTGGCTGTGCCATATCTCCTGATGATGCTGAGAGTCCCCTCACTGCTCCAGACAGAGCCAGCAAACCCACCCAGCTGCCTCAATACCCAGTGGGGATTCATCATACCCTTTTCAGCAAGCCTCCACACAGGCTGGGGAAAGATCTCTACCTCCCCCAGCCAGACTGGGATGATTCATGGCACACAGAGCAGACAGATCTGCTAATTTGAAGGCTGCAGGTAGGCATGCACTTGGCTTGCTTAAAATAGAATGGTTTATCTGTGTCAGCATCTCTTGCTTCTCCATCCCCCATGACATTTCTGATTACACCCTTGAAGTGTCACCTGCCCATCAGGTTTTCGAGAATGGCAGCTGAGTCCGAGCTCAGATGGAGACTGGGAATACTGGTCAGGAAAAGACAGCAGAGTCTGAGAGGGTAAAAAAAGAGAAAGATAAAGGAAAATATCTGTCCCTGCCTTCTCTCTTCAATATCACAGCTCTTGCCTTTTAACCTGAAGAAGCACGTTTGCTACTGTTGTCAGAAGTGCTTGAGAGCCATGGGGTCCAAATGAAGAGTAAGGAAAATTATCACTACCTGCTTTGGGATGAAATGTGGTGGAGGAACTGCAATGTAACTCTCAGTTCCTTGTAGCATGCTATCAGCATTGCAGTGGCTGCTGCTTGGATTAACACTAGAGGTGATGCTACTGTTCCACTCATCACTCTTGCTCACAGAAGGTCTTGGAAATCTTTAAGGTATGAGATTGGTATCCCTAAAGGCAGGGACTCCATCCCACACACAACAGCCCAACAGCCTGTCCCATGGACCCTGAGCCCCATTCCAGCCTAGCCTGGGACCATCAGCCCCTGCCCCAGAGATGCTGTAGGATGTGGGTCTGCCCTGGCTGTCCTCCTCGCTTGCTGGGGTAGTGGGATGGGTCCCACACTCTGGCACCCTGCCCTGCCAGTCCCCGGGGGATCCCTCCTGATTCCCCAAGTCCCCAGGGGCAGGGGAGCCCCCATCTCTCTTTGCACTCTGATACCTCATCTCAAGGTGAGGAGTGTATGTTAGATCAATTAATGCAAATCACAGACCCCTCGTGTGTACACAGCACTGATGCTTCAGATCTTCTTGGCTTCCTGAATTATTACTAAATAATGCTGAAATAATTTTCCCACCTCCCTTTGAATATGAAAATTTTGCTGCTTTTGGGATAAGATACCAGGTTTTTGTTCCCTGAATGCAAGTTGTTTACCTCACAGTCCATAATGGATCATACAAAAATACACTGTTTTATTTTTCTTACAGGCATCTAGCTAATGGATGAAGTAATTTAGCGAGGTTATTGTATTTCATTCAATAGCCTATATGTAGATTTGTTGTGAAGGATGAAATGTTCCCTCTTCAAACACTAACAATAGGAGTGCAGTCTACCACTGACCTTGTACGCCATTGCCATGCTGTGTGCAGGTAACAATGTGAGCCCAGACTATAGGCAATGACACAACACAGAAATGTTGAGTTTGATTAGCAGGGACACATCCTATTCCATAGCACATGTGCCAGTATTTGCCTGTGTGTAAGGTACAATTATTCACAGTTTTTAAAGTTTTGAATGAATACCTCTGATTCCTAATTGTCCTGGGGAAAAAAAGGTGTTTGTAACTTCCCATGCATCAGTCTTTGAGTTTAAAATATCTAAAAACTACACATTTCCACTACTTTTTGTGTATGGATATATGTGCTTTCAACAACACTATTGTAAGGTACAAGGTATTGTAATGCCTTTTCTCCCTGCAGAAATAATTGTATTTCTAAGGACTAACAATCAGCATTGATGCAGGCTTTTAAACCCAATGTGTCCTAATTATGGGTGAAGCGAGTTCTGTTGATAACCTATAAAACATTTTCATAACTTATGAGGTGCAAAAAGATTAGCTGAACTTATGATGGTATTATTCTACACTGTCAGTGTATTAATAGAGAGTGTTAATGGAACTGTTCTCCAACATCTGTGAGATGGGATCCACCTCATTTCATTAACCACCTGAGAGTTAGGTATCCTGTCCGGGCTGGTTGTTCAGGATCTTTCTAAACTCTGTGCACAGATTTTATACGTGTCATGGAATGATTATGCTCATACCAACTCTGATATCCAGATAGATGGGGTGAATAATATGTCTTCTACAGATGCCAATCCCCCTCTGGATGCACCTTCAGGGGATGGCGAGACTAAACCCCAGAATTTTAGTTGGTTATATCAGAAGCTACACTCCAATTAATTAACAAATTAATGAATGTGTCAGTGGACTGGGGCTAAATGAGGCATGTCTTCAGTACTCAGTAGAATACAAATGTTTCCTGAATAGACATCAGTTATTTTTGTCATTTCACATTCCACTAAAGGCTAGATCCCTCAGAAAGGAACTGCCTGACAAGTTCACATTCTGCTTTGGCTTCAGCACAAGCCAGTGGAGGTTCCACCCAATATAAACACAGTTGGAAAGCACCAGGGATGATACTGTAGCCACATTATTGAAGATTTCCATACAATCAGAACTTCTTCATTTTAATTCTGCTGGTCCCTTACATGCCCCTTATATGAGATTCCTTACAGGACAGTGGAGGGTACCAGCTCAGTTGAAAACACACAGGTATAGCAGTAACTCTACACCCTGTGGCTCTTCTTGGCCCTTAGATAATATCTAGCCATGAGCCATTGATTGCAGCAGTGGAGCCCTGATGCTTTTCACATATTTGGGTTTGCAGAGATGAATAAAATCATAGTTCTATAAAGCTATTCACTGCCTAAATTCAGACATCTGACTTGGGTGTCAGAGATGAGATAACTAGCTGGAACACCTAAAGCTCCTTGTAGAATCAGCAGAGAAAGACTTGAAAAAATAGTAATTCATGCCAGGATCCTAACTTATCTGTTCCAAATCTGAAAGAGCTAATCCTTCTTTGCTGGCTACAGCAGGAGCCGAGGAATATGACCCACTAAACCTGGATGCCCAAAATGTCTCGCATGAGTCAGTATGAATGAGAGATGATGCATTAAGACTTCTTAGTATCTGACAGCCTTTTGATCATGGCATATAGTAGTTATAAGTAAAGACATGAGGGTGGGGTAGGTGCCAGCCTGTCTGACTCTGGGTTTGTTCCAGAACATCTCAGCTCATGGCTGTCCTACAGCCGCCTCTCCACAGACCTCTTCCTGTGTTAATTGACAGACACAACCTCAGAAATATTTAAACTTCTGTAATTCAATTTATTTAACTTTTCTCAAAATAAACAGTTTCTTTTTTTGTCATTGTGAAGATAAAACCCTTTCTTCCACAAACCTCATCCTCCTCCTTTTGTCTCCACTTCTTCCTGAGCAGCAGAAGTCCACCATACCTGCAGTCTCCACACTCAAAATCTTCCTCTCTGGGAACAGTGTCTTCTTGGTCCCATGCTGTAAGCCTGCAAACTTCTGCAAACTGTGTTCAACTGAGGCTATCCAGCAGGCCTCCCCCGGCTCAAATGCAATTTTTGGTGGAGTTGAGGATACTTCCTTTCTATTTGCAGCGGGTGGGGCTTGTGCCTTTCACTTCAGGCCCCAGAGGTCTAAAAAATCATCCTAAATAACCCTCTGCTGCTGTCTTACATCATCATAACGGGATAATACCATTCTTCTTCATAACTGATAAGAATCAGAACCTTGTACTGGCTTTAATTACTTGTCTTATGCAAGTTTTTGTTTTGTATGGAGCAGGAAGGAGCCGAGAGAAGGGGCATAATAGGGAAAGCATCCAGGAAAACCTCAGTAAATGTGTTTAGAGGGATGGTATTCCCACAAGGAGCTCTGTTTGACTGGTGGGAAATGTCTTCTTCATTGATAGTAGCTAATGCAAAGCACACCGCCTGCAGCTTTTTATTTTAATGTAGACATCTGAAAGTGACTGTATGATGGAGGGAGAAAGGGAAAGGTTATGTGTCTTCACAGGCCCAAAATGGCAGTATAATGAACATAAAAGCTATCCTCTCCTCCTCTAATATATTCACTCACCATTCCACCTTCTTTTCTAGCGACTGTAAACAACATTTGTCATCAGCAATGGGCAACTTTTCATTATAAAACTGATCTGGAAACTACATTTTTATTTCACATACATCAGCAGCAACGGAAGAAGAAAAAGAAAAGAGGGAAAATATATGTCACTAGCGGGAGGGGGACCTGGGACAAGTGTTGCCTGTGCAATTCTGGGGATCATTCATAAGTCTGGCCTCCAAGACTCCAAGATGGTCTAATGCCTCATTAAATTCTACTGAGCCAACGATGATGTATCATACCCTTTCAATCTTCAACTAAGTAATGCAGAAAAAAACCCTAATTTGCACATGTTTAATGCAGTCATTAAGCTATTAGTCTTTCAACAAGAGATTTAATAGCAAATTAACAGTTTTTATGAAAGAAAAAACAACAACAAAACTCCCCACTTAGTAGAATTACTTTTGTGTCAGAGCACAATACAGGGTAATGGGCAATTAGGGGTTTCAGAGAGGAGGATGGGAAGATGGGTTTAATTTGTGTTTGGTTTATAATTAGCTGGTGCTTGGTGCTTAGAATGAAATGAAGTGGATCCCCTCGATGGGTAAGACACTCACTTGGGCAGAAAGCACAGGGGCTAATAAAAATGGAGATGGTAGGAGTTAAAAGAAGACAGTGGTCCATACCTAAAAAAACTGTTCTCTTGCTATATGTATTTCTGTGCTCAAATAAGACTTTCTTGTGGTCAGACACTGAAGCTTGAGTTTGTGGTGACTTGGTGTTAAAGCAGGTCTTGCTGGAGTCTGTAAGAGTTCTGACACCAATGAACAGGACAAACACCTCCAAAGCAGTTGCTTTGTGCATTTGCTCATCACAACATTTAGAACTCAGCAAAACTGCAGTCTTTGTTTTAAACCTGGGCCTAAACTTGAGCAAACTTCTTAAGCACTTTGCTTAATAAAGACAGATTGTTTATTTAGGTTCAAAGCCTGAATTTTAGCCTGAATTCAATTTGGCAGACATGTACCAGTGCAGATGGCTGGCACAGGGGCTATTTTGTAACTTTAAGTTTGTATAAGTCTCTTTGAAAATAAGTCTTAATGAGAACACTGAATTCCAGGGAAGACTTTGGTGAGAGAGCAGAATTGCAAAATCAAGTTATTATCTGAACTTACTGAAAATAAATACAATATTTTACTTGGAAAAAAAAAAAGTAGAGCTGTGTTTGTTTGCTTGTTTATTTTTAAATGCCATTTCTATTTCTTTGAAAAGACATTTGACAGAATATTGAACACCAAATCCACAGGATTCTTGGGTTTTCTTCTTCTTCTTTTTTTTTTCACACAAACTTTAAGAATTTTTTTCCCTCTATCAGGAAAGTTCTTTAAGGGATCCTACACTGAGCTTTTATTTTCAGCTGGAGTGAGGCAGAATAGTCTAAAATCAATTTCTTAAAGGTCTAAGGAATCATAAATACAGTTTGAATCAATATCCTTTGTATAAGAGTTTGTGTGTGTGTGTGTGTCTTCCCTCACACACATCTTTCCCATAACAGAAGATTCAGATCCTTAGGGATAATAATTGACTTTCCAAAATGGAACATTAGTGTGCGGGCAATGGATCCTTTACATCTGCTTTTCCAAAACTTTTCTCCCCACAGAGCATTCTCTTCTTTCAATGATACTGATTTTTATCTAGCTGTAAGTGCATTGGAGTTCAGGACAGGAAAACACCCCTTAGAAAAGCACTTCGGTGAGTTTTAAGAACCAGCCTAAAATTAAGCAGATGCTTAAGCCCTGTCACCAATAGACAATGCAGCCACATCTTGATGTCCTTGAATATCCCTAGGTGAGGCCAAGTTATTTCCCTGTATCACCATGGACTCAAAGAGTAGTTTTCCTGTGTAAAAATTCAGTAGGATCTTTAGGGCTTGAGGCTGAAAGTGTTTGCAACCCAGTGCGTTGTGCTCTGAATGCTGCTGTTCCAATATTTACCCAAGGTAATGGATAATACTAATAAGACTTTGCACTTCAGGAAGGTGCAGTTAGAATTAACAAACTGCATGTGTGGCTTGGCTGGGGGAGCTCCTGGCAGCTGCTGGCAGAAGGTCCTATAGGTTACTCACAGATGTTTCAAAACCAGAGATTCTGGGCTGGTAATAAAGCAGAGGTAAGGAACACATTTCTCAGCAAAGGAGGTTCCTGGGTCCTGGAATCAGCTGGGCATATCCAGTTATGGGTATGTTTTAATGCTGGAGGGTCCGTTGCTATAATTTCACTGAATTTTTAGAGTTGGAAGGGACCGTAGANNCCCCACCGAAGCAGGATTGCCCAGAGCTAGAGCATGTCATTCAGGACGGCATCCAGGTGGGTCTTGAAAACCTCCAAAGAAGGGGACTCCATGACCTCCCTGGGCAGCCTGTTCCAGGGCTGCACCCTCACTGTAAAGCAGTTTTTTCTCATATTTGAGTGGAACTTCCTATGTTCCAGCTTGAGCCTGTTGCCCCTGAAACCATTTAAAGGCAGAGAAGTGGGGAGGTGTTACAGAAGCAGGGGTGTTAGCCATGGAGTCAATGACAGGAGGCATAGTGCCTCATTGCTCCCCAGCTCACCCTGGTTTGGCAGCTGCCCCGGCTGCAGTTCTCCGTCGGGGAGATGCATCTGAATTTCATCATGTCAGGTTTTTTCTCTTCAAGCAGCTTGGTGTGTGGGCTGCCGCCTGCTCTCTAAAAGCTTCTGAGATATTTGTAGCTGCTCTGCTTGTTCTGATTCTGCTGGAACAAAAATAATTACTTAAAGGACGGGAAAAAATATGTTATGTATGTGTACATATGTATGTGTATAGTCAGGAAAGAAAAAAAAAAAAATCTGGTGTGCCACAGGGCTGTACTGTGTTTTAAAGGAATATCATATGGGAGACAGCTTTGTTCTTGCTGTACAGTGAAGGTCTTCAATTATGAAAATGCCACAGGAGACACTTTGCAGGTTTTGGATATTACAGCAGGATCACAGCTCTACCTTGGAATTTTATTACACCCTCTCATGTATTCTGGCACACAATGTAAAGAAGTGTCCTGCCCTTTGGTTAGGGAGTAGTACATGGTTGGATGCTTGATCAGATCCAACTAATGGATATTGCTGATATAATATTGAATAATTCTTCTACCTGGCCTCCAACTTTCTGGGAGTAGTTTCACATATGCAGAGAAATATGCACAGTGAACTTGTGACTTTTACTTACCTGGGTGTAATTACTGATAAGGCAGATGTGCAAAATTCCCTACTTGCCCTGGTGTTATTACTGAAAATATTTTAAATCATTCCAACCTCAAATCAAAGAAATGTTTCAAATTTAAGCTCTGAACAGTTTGAGCTGTGTCTAAGGGTAAAATTTGCCTAATGTGAGCCCTCAAAACCAAGCTCAGGTGGGACTGAAATGAAGTTTCAGCTTTTGCATTGGGTCCTATCACAGGAGTTAAATTCTCACAAGTCTTGGGCAAACCTACCTATCACTTTGCCTCTGAGAGATCCCCAACGAACGTGATTGCACGCACATGTCTACAAAGTCTGTCTACCTGTTATCCCTCCCCCTTTGAAGCATAGAGAAAAGCTGGGGGGAGCACAACCAGTCTGTTGTAATTGAATTTCCCTGCCTCCTGTGTTGTATTTTATCAGGCTGGACTCTTTCAGCTCACGGTGATGACTTGGAGGTATTTGCATTGCACAGAGCTGCTGAGGAGAGTGGTTGAAAAATGGTGTGAAAATGCTGATAAATAGCTCTAAATGAAAGCAATTTTAGCAAGAGAGCCTGTAGGCAGCCTTAGTCTCCTTTTTGGTGACTGTAATACTCCAAAGAGAGAGCTTCCAGCAGCAACAGGCACATGACAGAGCTGTGTCACAGAGCACCTAAGGCTGCAGGTGCCAAAGATTGGTTTTTCTTTGCCTTACTGTTGTCTGTGTCCAGCTGGATCAACTTATCGTCCAGATTAAAGCCCCAAAGCTCTGTTCTATACCCATTCATGGGTTTCTTTTTCCCTGTGAATGGGAAACAGGTGAGGGCCATTTGGGCCCTGGAGGACACAGCTTTTGCTCTTTACACTATTCTGCCAGTTGGACTAAAGGTAAGGTCAACGGCAGCTCCTCACAGGTGTACTTGATTATAAGATAAACATCCTAAGGGTCAGATAAACTGACCTCTAAGTGTGCTCAGACCTTGCTCTTCTTAACTACTGCTGCAGGCTCAGTCTCTTCTTTCTGAGGCCAGAGCAAGGACCTCATAGGAGCTGCAGCTGAAGCACCATCA
This sequence comes from Scolopax mira, assembly GCA_004320125.1. Lineage (NCBI taxonomy): Eukaryota > Metazoa > Chordata > Aves > Charadriiformes > Scolopacidae > Scolopax > Scolopax mira. The sequence continues at coordinate 101,641 of BJBW01007338.1, read as the reverse complement.
TATCAACCAGTCACCAGTGGATGGAAACAAAGCTTCACTCCAGGTTGTTATTTTTTGATATTAAGATTGATACTAGTTTTAAAGCTATTTGGGGAATGTATTTAATACATGAATAGAGAGATGGGGGCTTTCTAGGCTTGCACTAATGGAAATGAGAGATGGAAACATGAAGCTGAAAGTACTTTTTTTTTTTTTTTTTTTTCCTTCCCCCTGCACTGGTCTACCTCTAGGTATATATGAAAATAACTCACTCTAGCCCCTTGTACTTAAGGGTCCATTTGTGCTGCTGCTTCAGCTCCTCCTGTGGAAGGCAGTGAGTTGAAAGACTGATTTAGACACTGTTAACGGAAACGAGAGTAGACAGGCCAGTACTTAGCACGACAGGCTCTTCAGAAAGTTTAGACAGGGAGAAGCTGTTTCTTTTCTCTGTCGTTTCCCCTTTGCAGCCTGCAGATGAGAATTTCATAGTAGAATAATTCAAGGAGAAGGAACCCCTAGGTAATTCAGCTCCAGTTATCTGACAGTCCCTAAAGTACCCAGTCTTCATGGAATGGTTATGTATGTACTCTAGCAGATGCTGTGTATTTGTATATATTATAGAAAGGGAATTGTGCAGAATGAGTGACAATGCATATTATAAATACTCAGTATGAGCATTCAACAGGGGAAACCAGAAACCACAAGAATGAGAGGGGCTGAATGGTGATGTTGCTGCTCCATTCAAGTTGTGTTCTAAGATACTTGGTCCCAGATGAGCGGGTTAGGTGGGAGGTACTAGAGCATAAAGTGAAATGTTTTAGCTGGGCTGAGTGACCGCTGAATGGTCTGACTTTAAAACATAACCAAAGTATAAAAGCAAATGGAAATTCAGATCCAAAGGACCTGAATTAAAATCTAGTGCAGATCTCTGATTTTTCCCAATTGATAACCACAGTTAAATCTATTTTTTAAATGTGCATTTTGGTTTAAGACCAAGAGGAAAGAAATAGTTTTATCTCCTAAAGTCAAAGTCATACTTGTGCAGAACATTAGGGAAAAAAAGCCTTTCTGTGCTCTACATGTTACAATCGTGTTTTGGGTAAACTTACGTAATCCACAGACAAAAGTATTTCTGCTTGCTTCCCTTTATAGGAGTGACTCTGACCTTAATATTCAAAAATATGTTTTTCAGATAAAATTGATCTGTGTTACAGAGAATCCTTTGGGTATACCAGAGAAATCGCTCCAGCCCTATTCAATACCCTGGGCAGCATGTGGACTTCTAATTAGAGTGAGTAACTTTTTTTTTATTTCTCTCCCTGAAAGTCCTGAGGAATAAGATCATTCTTCTAACTCTAGAAATAACTCTATTAATTTTTTTGAATGTAACTGGCTACATTAACACGAGGGGAATGGCTGGAGATTCTGGGATAAAAGAGTATCTATTGTGTAATTCTCTAGATTAAAACCATCAGACAATGAGGTGGATTCAGAAAGTCAAAAGGATAAATGCCCTGTGAAAATAAAAAAATCAAAAGTTTCCAGATACCCACTTGGGTTATGAGTAGACATATAAAGAAAGGGGACTGATCAGCAAGGAGAACACCATTTCAGATGAGCTGTGGGGATAAAGTGAGAATTGCAAAATGTCAAGGTTTTAATTTCCTCACAAAGGAAATTCTTTGCAGAGGAAATTAAAACAAACAGTAGAAATTCCTTACCCATAGAAATAAGGAGAATATAATGAGAGAAGAAATACTGACACCATGCAGTAAGAATGGGACCAAGCTTAAAAGTAATCTGCATTTGTCCTCAAAACAAAATGGATAATCTTCTATCAATTTCAGTAAGGATGTTGATAATGACCATGGCATAAAGGCAGAACATGAATGGGAAGGAATGTATGGATATTTAAATGACTGTAGCTGAGGTAGAAGTAAAATTCCAACTGCTTGATATGATGATAATGGGAGGAACAAATTGCTTTTCTTTTCTGATACCTGAAAGAGCTGTTTCACAGAATGTTGTTTCAGTAGTGAGTTGATATTATATGATAGAAGAATAGTAAGTATGTGCATTTTAGAAAAAAAAATTGATCAAGGTTTTTGTAAGTGTATTAGTGTGACCTCTATAGTATGCAAAACCAACTTTGAATGGCAGAATAATTAAAATAGCATAAGGTGGATCACAATGTTTGTTCTGGGAAAACACCAAGAAAGAATAATGTGGTATCTTGCTTTGAGAAGTTAACTTATTTCTATCTATGTGATATAATTTAAATCTGTACCCAAATAAGATAAAAGATTTGACACATGCAATATAAGAGATACTCATTAAGGCAGAAGTAGGAAAAAAAAATTAAATCTTTTCAGAAGAGTTACAAAAAGAGAGAATTTCTCCAAGAAGGGAAATATTTCAGTGAGGGTGGTTACTGACAAAATTCTTCCAAGTACCAATCCTGTCTGATCCAGCTTCACACATTAATAATGAAAATTAGCGCAAAATACCAGGGATGAAAGATAGAAAAATGTGGTATAAACTGAGTGGCATTTGCTTGTGCCCTAGTGCTGGTGGTTATTGGACAAGTGAACTGAGAAATCTATGTACGAAAAACAATATTTACAAACCTGAGAAATACCTGGATATGTCAGACAAGCTTAGAAGAGTTTGCTGAGGTATAAGTATGTGATGGAACTGTGGAAAAGGTGAATTCTAAGATGCATCAGCAACATGTGTCTAATAAAACAAGAGAAATGGAAATGTTTTTGTATAAGAGCCTACTACGCATTCATCTGTAAAGCTATGTACAGATCTAGACACCCGTGTCCAATGAAGACTAATTCAGATAAGAGCAGGTTCAGAGATGGATAATCAAGTGGATGGAGAGTCAAAGACTTCAATTTTTAAGACAAGTAAACAATTGTTGTTGCTAATTAGAGTGTTGAGGGATATGTGGAGAAGATGAACAGAAGGATTCAAAATGCCAGAGAGAGAGATGATTTGTTAAGCTCAAGGGTGACATTGACACAAGAAGAGATGAATGTCAACTAACCATGATTAAATTCAAGCTGAAAAATAGAAGCAGGCTTCTCAGTCAGAAGAGACAGCTCTTCTACAAGGCCTTTTGAGGAGACAGAAAAACCTGAGACTCATCCCACCTACCTATAAACTCTAAGGTACTTACCCTCGGGATTCAGTCGCACTAGACTTCCTTTAATTAATGTAAAAAGCTTCCTCCAGAATGTGACTCAGATCTTGGGTGCATTGAATCAGCTTGGAGATGTTTCTCCTTACACTGACCCGAGATCTAAGATAACTAGTATCTACTGCTGGTTCTTCTTTAGATCCTTACAGTACAATGGGTGAAGCTTCAAAGGGAGAACCCTAATAAATTGTCAGATGGGAAACAATTGTTTTAAGGATGTTACATGGAGTAGCTACTTGCAATAACAAATGCATAGATTTGAAGACTCAGTTCTGGTTTAGATCATTTATATATTTCAAAGTTCTAACATAATGATATCATTTTAGATACCTTTATGACCAGCCTTTTCTTGCATTTAAGGCCCAAAAATATTTCTAAAGGAGGGTTAGGTAGATAATAAGGTGCACTTACTATCTGTGTGCGATCTCTGGATTCTGCATCAAATTATAATGTGGTCTCAGATGCCAATGGAAATCATAGGAAGCTTAATTTTGGTAAGACAGAAGTGTTGTTCATAATGTGTGTGGATGGTAGGTTTTGTCTCTGTGGGAGAAGGGGCAGAATTATTGACTTTGAGTCCCTTGAAATTGAATCTAGGTTCATTGCAATAAATGTTCTTAATTTTGTGTATATTGTGGAGGTGTTCATAGCATGAATGAAGCTGTAACGATCTTTTGGCAATAGGTGATCCTATCACCTCTATATTTTTCAATGTTCAGTGGCCTCTTCTATGAGATATGACAGTGTGACTACATTACTATGTCTACTGATGTACATCAGTTGTTATATCCTGATTTTAAAGAAATTACATTTCATTCTCACTAGTTTAAGAAGATCAAACCTCTGTGACTATGTTTTTCAAAGTGCAACATTTAAATGCACCTTTTCAGGCCTCTCGCTGATCTCTTTCCCCATTTTATAAAGTGGTACTAATTTGAAGACACTTTAAAGCACGCAAGAAAGCAAGCTGGAAGTGGAGGTTTGAAGGTGATGAGGTCTCCAGTGAGAGTGAGAAGGAGGAAAGGGAAACTTGATAATGCTGCCCTTCCAGGGATTCTGCCATTAACTGATGCATTATTTTTCTAAGCTCATTAAATAACCCTTAGAACTGTGAAAAGGTCAAGAGAGAGGGGAAGGAACTGAAGCTGCCTGTGGATTTCAGTCGTACAGTAATTTCCCAAGCAAGTGGAGGAAGGAAGAAGGGGGGTTGAAGAGGCAAGGAAGGAGAGAAGTGGAAAAGAAGTAGGGGTTTGTGGGTTGGTTTTTTTCTGTTGGTCCTTTTACTTACTTACAGCATTTCCAACCCCCTTCCCTGAAGTCAGTAAAAGGATCTGCCTGGGATGCTGAGAGCTACAGATAAGGCTTTCAGCAAATTTTGTCCTTTTGCTCTTGCTTTCTCTCTCTCTCCCTGATTTTCTGCCTCTTTCTCCCCACAGCTGCCTCTCACAAGCTCATCTCTGTGTTGGGGAGAAAGCAGGTCATGTAGAAAGAAGGCAGCCAAGTGCAGACACCCAAAGAGAGAAATGATCACAGGGAAAATTACTGGTTGTTTCCTCACTGTTCACCTGCCTTGAGTGGTTCACTTAATTAACAATGCAAGTGTGAGTTGACAGATTTGGCAGGGAACAATAATGCAGTGGGAGGTGATGGAAGGTAGTCTTGCTGGGAAAGTTGTTCCTGATTTATAAATACACATGATTATTACAGAGTCACCCATTAATGACACTGTAGTTTATAGCAACATTTCCCGTTCCAAACCTTTGTTTTCATGGGGTTACACAAAGGAGGCAAGTTTGTCTCTGGGAACCAAAATTCATCTCCCAGAACAGCTTTGTTTTCATCCATTGAACGTTTAAAAACAGAAACACACAAAAAAAGCCTGCCTAGTTTCCTGTGTGCAAGGCAGTCAGTTAAAGGTAGATTTTTCTTTTCAAATACACAATTGTCTCAATTTTATCCAGGAGATGGGTCCCAGGAGCCACTAGGCTCATGTCCTTTGCGCCCCTGACTTTGCAAGCCAGCACAATGTCCAGCTGAAAAGATGATTGATTTTGGTCTACTTGTCTCTGACAAAGATCAGGTGCTACTCCATTGAGTCAGGAAATTATACTGGTGGAATAGAACCAGCAGGTAATCAGATGAGAAACCAGCCAAACAGTTGAAAACCAGGACATTTAAACTAGAATGTATGTTATTTTTCCATAAAATTAAAGGCATTATAGATGGAAACATAACCCACCATCTAAATATTAATGCTTTTTAAAGTTTGGATGTAAGCTCTGTAATTTGGGCCAATGTCTAACAGGGAAAGGAATTGAGCTGGCTTTGCTGAGCCAAGGGAGAAACCACATGCAATCAGGCAAAGCAGACTAATGATCTGCAGCTTTCTCCAGCACTCTCTACCCAATCTGTTTTTCTAGTTTCATGGCTGATAGGGATTTCTGGCAGTCCTTGTCATAGACTGCATGAAATTTTGCTCCACTAAAGTCCTCTTATTTGGATTAGACTCTGTGGTGAGTTCCTCATTTGTATCTGCTTCCAGATTTGCTTTGTCTCAAGCTCTTAGGAAGCCCTGCAGAAGTAAATATTTATCTTTGGAATTTTCCCTACACCAGTTATCTATTCAAATGCCATTGTAACTTCTTATCTGTAGTAGCTGCTCTGGTGAAACTACCTTCTTTTATTTACAGCAAACAACAAATTGTAGTCATCTACAGATCAGCCCAGACATGGGGTTGATGTCTTGGTGGAAGTAGAGTCATGTCTTTGCCTGTCACTTAATGTCCTCCATGGGCTGAGGCAGGAATTATAAGTCTTTTGTTCTGGTTGCTCTAGAAAGCTCAGTCCCTCAGAAACATCCCACACGGGAAGGTCTGAGGTACAAAGACCACTTGTTGCTTTTTAAGGGGTCTGTATTTTAAGCCACAAAGATTTGTCTGTGCAAGTAATAAACCTTCCAAACATATAGCAAGGAAGATGCAGGGAGGCGCAAGGTCTTCAAACCCACTGATGCTGTGGGAGCTGGGACAGGAGAAACATGTTTACTGTTTGCAGATCTCTCCTATAGCTACCGCAGTCAAATTCCCTTGAACAAAGAAAATGTATCCTTTTAATTGGTTGTTGTTTCTTAGTTTGTGAGAGTTAAGATGCAAAACAGAAACAAAAAAGAAAGAAAACAAACAAGCAAGACAAGTTCTCAAAATGAACTAATAGATAAAGGTGTAATGCTGCCTGACCAAATAAGAATAATGAAGCTTACCACTTTACAGAGAAATGATACCTTAGGCAGTCTTTATTATAATATGAAACTAAGTTGAAACATGAACCTGGTGTCAGGGGTAGTCAGCTGTAGGTGTATGAAGAATCAGTGAGCAAAGATTATTTGGATCCACTATATAAAGAAACTCCCCAACAAAGCCCATCTCCCTTCACTTTTTAGTGTAATCCAGTGAGGCTGTGTCTCATCAAATAAACCACTGCCCCAATCACAGAACATGCCACAGGATTTGCTGCAGCATTGCCCCTCAAGTTCAAACCCTTCTTTGAAAAGAAGTTGCTCAAAAATTCTGCACAAATAAGAATCCAAGAAATTGGTTTCTATATGAATAAATACATAGTGTTGTGACATTTAAAAACTTTTGGGTTTTTCTAGAACCAATGAATATAAAGCACAGATTTCTTCCCTTTGCCTTTAGATAGCTGGGAGAGTCAGTGTTTATTTATCGCAACACAAAAATTGTGTGAAAGATTCATTTGTATGGGTCAGAAATGGAACAAGATTGTTTTCTAAGTTCACAGCTATTCCCATCTAGGACTGGGTTTTAGTAACTGGTGTTTTAGTGCATAAAGATGAATGCACAATACTGCTGATGGGGTCTAAACAGTCTGAGACATATCAGTTCTCGTATCTGGTTGCCACAGCACTCTATTCTGGCTTTCTCTAGGCTTGTTAGTTTTGTTACTTTGAGTGTACCTCAGTTTAGTATTTGGACTCTGAAAATGCAAATCACATCAATAATTTCATTCGGCTCCAAACAATTTTGCATTTGATAGCCCATGGGTGAGAGTTGTTCTAATGCTGTCTGTGTCCAGTGAAGACTTGATCTTTGATGTGTCTTAGTCCTGAACTGGGGAAACACAGTGCTTTGTGGCCAGGTCCTGGCCCAGATGGCTGTAGAGCCAAGACCCTAAAGTGCTAGCCTTTTGAGCCATATGCATAGTAAACGTGGATGGAGATAACGCAGGGAAGATGAATCACTTGACCCTTGTAGAAGATGTAGTACTGTCCATAGAAATTCCAGAAAGTGACTAACCTGAATTTATACATCACAAGTTTACACAGCAACTCAACAGTGCTGCAGATTATGTCCAGGATTGGAAGAACACGCAGAGAAAGGATGCTCAATTCTTACCAATAGATTTAGATTGAGGTCAATGGGATTAGGGTGTTCCTCATTATTATGCACAGTTGAAAATCCCAGTTTGCACCACTTCTGAGTTCACAAAGAGCAGAAGAGTGATGTCTTAATGTCAGGATGTGTATTCCCACACCTACCAGGCTGTGAGGACACACAAAGCCAAGCACCACATGTGTACAGCAGGGAAAGAGTTTGGCATGCATTTCCCTTGGGATTAGCACTTCAGCAAAGTAGTTCATTGAGCCAGAGTAATACATCTTTATTTACTGAGCAGATTTTGCATGTTTGGTTGTGTGAGCAAGTAAGTACAAGACAGAGATGAGTTTTTCCGGAATTGGAAGTTTCTTTGTCAGCGCTATGGTTCCTCCATTTAATTCCACAAATCTGCTGTAATCAGAGTGCCTTCACCCATCAGCTCAGCTGAGAGAGCGAGAGCACAGGAGGGAGGGAGCATCTCTTACTTTCCAGCTCTCTGTGTTCTCAGGCATTGCATCAAAGTGGCATGGAGCCTCCTGGGAAAGGGATTTACTATAACTCATGTCAGTCCCAGCCACATTATGTTTATGGATATGATAGACTGAACACTGAAATTACCATTTGCACAAATGATCACACAATTCCTTCAGGACTACTGTGTCCCTTTAATAGTCCAATCTTTCAATAATGGAGTGGAGATCAGTCAGGACTCTCTGAAAATCCCATCTTTTTCTTTAATTTCCTTTTTTTTTTCCCCTCCTTTTTGTGGGGGCCTTTTTATTGCACATATTATTTTCATCCTTTCTCTCAGCCAGATCCATTTGCCAAGCAGTTTTAAGGGAGATCCGAATGAGATTCTCAATATTCTGTTAATATCCCAGAAGTAGCAACCTGGCAGACAATTCATTGCTGCTTGGGGCAATGAGTCATGCAGAACTCAGAAGTTAAGGAACTACACACAGGGAAGTTCAGAAACAAATACAGTGCAGGAAAGATACCTTAGAGAGTAAGATTTCCTTCCTTAATGCTAGTCTTACATGACCTGCTCCATCTCCTTTCAGTTTCTAATTGTTTCCATGATGCTTTCTGAGATGAATATGCAGGGCCATACAGTTGTCTGGTAGTGCAAAACCCAAGAAATTCATTAATTGTATGGATCAAATGAAGACCTCAACCGAGATCTAAGCAAAATCATGAAGGGTTTGACCCTCTTACTTTTGTCTTCATAAATGGTTCTACTACAGTTTTATTCACCTGTTTCTCAAAGGAAAAAATAATCTCTCTTTGAGAAACAATAGGTCTTTCTGTGAAGTGAGTTTTAAAAGACTCAGCCTACACTGAAAAGGTGTAAGGGAGAGTTAATAGAAGAAGTGGGATGTGCAGATCAGGTTAGAACATAACTTTAGATTCCTCTGAAAAAAAGTAGAGGTGAGCAAATCTGATCTTTCAGGACAGACATTGAAGAACAAGCACTGTGCTGCTTGACACGGGGCATGGTCTGGAGAGGTGATGGGAGTGGGAAACCTGCTGACAATAACAGAAATTCCTGCTAGTTATATTTAGCTAATTGGCTGGGGAATTGGGAGCAATAAAGAGATTGTGCCCTAGAAAGAAATCATGCATTGTTTGGATCACAGCCCACAGCGCCTGAACCAGATGCTTAGGTGGTGTCAATCCCTAAAGCTCCATGTAAGTCAGTGGTCTGCACTCTAAGGTGACATAAATCAGTAGGGTTTGATGGAGCTGCACCAATGTATACCAATGCAAATCCTGGGTCTTGCTTTTTTACCTTGTATTCACGCATTTGTTGATTTCTGCACCTCTCTCCTTAGCATCTCGTTCTGTCCCCCCACTTCTCCAGTTTTCTTCTTCTTTCTCCTCTGTTGCTTGCAGTGCTTTTCTCTGTCCCTTTCTCTTGTCCTAAAATCTTCCTTTCTATTTTCTTTAGCATATAGTTTTCTCTTCTCTCTGCTGTTTGGCTCCCTTCACATTAGTGTGCATCTAATAGTGTTTTCAACCAAATCATTTATATGATCATTCTGAGGGGAAATAATGCCCTGGACACAAAACCCACCAAAGACAGTGGTCAAAGCCATTAGACCCCAGGGTGAACACATTTCTGCTCAACCCCCTAGTGGAGAGCAGCAAAATTTCTGTAATATTGCTGTATTCAGGAGCAAATTCTGCCTGGAAATAAGTTTGAGTCCTTCTCTGCAAGGCTCCACAGAGGGCGAGAAGCAGCTGCAGAAATTGCTAAGGCGTATTCAGAATTTCAGCAGTCTCTCAGTGGGAGATTCCACTCCTGAGTTGGAAGCCCCCATCTCCTGTCTGCCTTTCCAATGGTGGGAAGCTGCCGATGTATTTGTTTTTAATTATTTCCCCTATTGCATTCGCCCTGTTTTCTTGCCTACGTTAATACAGCTCTTCTTACTGCCTGCGCTCAGCTGCCTATTTGTCATTTCTGCTGTTTGATGTGTCGTGGTAATCTATGTTCACCCAGCCTGCTGCGCATCGATATTTGCTAACAGAGCTTCTTGTATGCAGAGGCTGTTTGCAATAAAAAGATAATGGAAAAAAAAACCTCCTTGACCCTGGCCAAGCAGTTAGCAGGAATCACAGCTATCAACAGTGGTGTATCCACCATCCCTCCATGGCACAGGGAGGGAAGTAAAATCAGGGGGAATAAGGACCTGAGGAAGATGTAGAGGAGAGGAGGAAGAAAAATAAAGGAGAAACAGTAGGTGAACTGGCAATTGTGTGAGAGAGAAGTCATTACAAGGAAGGGGAGATGGGCAAATGGATAACAAAGTATTTAGGGAAAAAGGATGGAAAGTCAGGAGAGAGAGAGAGAGACTGGGAAATGGTGCAAATACAAAGAAAGATGAATGTGGGGAGGGACAGGAGAAAAGGCAGAGACAAAGGAAGAAGTACAAATGCAATACATGATGGGGAGCAAGAGCCCAGTTGGCTGCAGTGTAAACGGGTATTGCTCTGTCCAGAATCAATAGACAGTTAGCACTGAGGATCAAGCCAGTTGGCAGGAGTGGAGCCAGGCTGTTTTGCATGCTTTTGCATGCAATCCTTTAACTTCCAAAGAGCTATTTATTTACAGCAGTTGGGGATTTGGCTCCATAACCATATTCCTGTCCCATAAAGAATACACACCACCACCTCTGGCTAGAACAGAAGTCCTTGTTACATCCAGGATCCTGAAGCTGCAGTTTCTCTATAGGTGGAAGTTTGTATTAATCTCTACCTCTGTCACACTGCCTCTGTAAGCTGTGACATGAACATGGCTGAGCCACCTGAGGCTTTCCAACTAAGAGCTGGAGGACTTCTGGAGAACAAAGCAAGTGTGAGAGCAAATTGGGCCTCCCTGGTTAAAATAATAGAATGTTCATGGCGTTTCCCCCTCCCCTCACAGCCCTGTCACCTCAGAGGCTCCTATACCTGTTCTTAGTGAATCCTCTTAATCAGGTGGAAATTATTTGCATACAAAGATGTTTTTTCTTTCAAGAAACTCAATGCCTGAGAGGCCTGTCCTGTCAAGAGGTTCCCCTTTTCTGTCTTGAAGAACAGAAACACTTCATAGGATGTATCTTGCAGTAGGATCCTTATTGATTTTCAAGGCTTTTGCAAGTATCAAACAACAGTGGGACCAGTAGATGTCTTCATACTTGCAAATCAACCAAAATAAGACATTGAGATACTTTTTAAATCCTGGATTGGGAAAGAAATGAGTTTGAGAGAATTGAAAGCTGAATGCAAGATGTAGGTGTGAATGCCAAACATGATGGCATCTGAGGGCTTAGCGCTGTATCCAGGGAGTTTTGGCTCATGACTCTCTGGCAAACAGGCCAGACTAACCTCATTAATTGCAACTAAAAGCCTATCACAAAACTTCGCTGTGATTCCTTAAGGCAGTGGGAACCAAAGCCCCTCTATGGAGAAGTTATAACTTGAGCAGGGTGAATGTGTGGAGTAAAGGCAACCAATTCCCCAGCAGCAACCCGGAAATTCTGACTCTGGCAGGGAGGTACTTTTCCAGTCATGCAGGGTCACACGCACAGCTCCTGCCCTCCCCAGCTGCTTCTTGCAGTCCCCTGTGAGGGAAAAGCAAATCTTCACAGGGACAAACCAATGTCCAGGGTCCTCTGCAAGGCAGAAACCTGTCTCCTGGGACTGCCAGGTAAACTTGGGAAGTGAGAACATCTCCCCTTTCAGTTGTCTCTCCCACAACTGCCAGCTGAGATCCGCAGGGTTTGCCCACTCCTGCCTGCAATGAATTAAAATGTGAGCTGTTCAATGCAGCAAATGAAGTGAAACGGGTTAATTTCACTGCATAAAATCTTTATTATAGCTCAGAAGTAGGTGAGATGCCTGTACCTACTCAACCGGTGGTGGCACTGGCTGAGTGCTGCCCTGACACCTTGCCTTCCTGCAGTGCCACAGGTTCTGGGATGCAGAGAGCAGCCAAAGGCACTGCTTGTATCAGATGATGCCCTTGTTTGTTTTTTTTTTTCTCTGGTGACTGCAAAAATGAGTGGAGGCTTTGCAAAGGGGCCAGCTGAGAGCTGTGAGCATGGCCACCTGGAGCTGAAGACACATCGCCTTCTCCTGGGTTGTAGTGTAAAGGCACAAGGAGTTGGTATGGTAAATTGTACAGCAAAAACAAATTAAATCTGAGTGCCTAAAGCAAAGCACTTAAAACTGTACTTAATGGTCTGATTCCCAGAAGAGCATGGTCCTTGGACCCAAAAGACTTACTCCAGCACATGGTTGTGGCCTTTGGTGTATTTTTTGTGTGTTTTAAAATGAAGTATTTTAGGATGAGTTTCCCGGTGGCTTTGCTAATTTAATTTAGGCAGGAGATGGACATGTGGATCTGAGAACTCATTGGAAGTGAGCTGCACTTTTACAGTTGGTGAACCTGGCTGTTAATTACCATGAAGTGAAACAGCAGCCAACTTGTGCCACGTCCTCCTGGCAGTGAGTAGCAGTAGGGAGTGCTCACCAGGTCTCCACACGAAGCCACCCCCTGTGAAAGGAAAGGTGCTCTCTCCTTAGCGTAGAATTAAGCAGTATGAGGTAGCATTTGATGCTGTCTGAGGACTGTATTTTGTTGGCATTTGTTAATCCTTCTGCAGGATTGCACAGGAGCAAGGAGGAACGGGGCTGAGCTGAAGAGGATTAGCAGGTGTATTTTACAGGCTGGGATTCAAAGATATTCCTGACAGGGCTGACACACCAATCCTCTGGGTTTCAAAGAGCCTCCAATAAAAAAGTAATTATCAAGAATCCAGCCCAGATGAAGGGAACTGTGGTGTCTGCCCCCTTTTATTCATGTTTAGATAGACAAGGGCTTTTTAAAAACTCTTTTTTCCCTGTTGTTTAACAGTTATTAAACTGAGCAGTTTGCTGTTGGAAGCTAAAAGATTTTTTTTTTATACAAGGTTTCACAAGAACAAGGCAATTGCAATGAAATGTTTGATGGAGAATAGTTAAAATGAATTGTTTTGACTTTCTATTTCATTTTGGTAATGACAAAATGTTTTGTTTTGAGAACAGAAAAACACTTGGTTTCCACATATTATTTTTTTTCCAATCTAATTTGTATGGATTTTATATTACATTAAGGCATTAATTTTAAATAGCTTGTAGTGGCGTAGAGTGCTTTACTTTATGGCATTTTGATGTCTCCATGTGATTTTTTTTATAATTTTTTTCCCCACACTATTTCTCTTTTGTGGGAAAGTTTGAGAACCCAGACTGTTCTTTCCAATCCAGGAGAAGAATTTCCTGTAAAAATAGAAGTTCACTTTTCTAACTGCAACTACTACCCCAATAACTCATCCTTTCCCTTCTCAAAATATTCACCATCCTTCTTCCCTCTCTCTGTCTTTAGCACTCCTTGCTCATTCCCATTTTTTCCTTTGTACTCTTAGTATACTCAGGAAAAATCTCCTCTACTTCAAAGGAAAAGTGAAGGTATGGATATAAACCACAGTGCAGCAGGAAGGGACAAAACAAGGCTGTGGCCACATCAGGGGTAGATTTTGTTCTAGTGCAATAAATTTTCACCCCCACAGTAAATACATATAAATACACAGAATGTGTGTATATATAAAAAACAACCACTGTGTCTGCAATATCCCTGTTCTGTTCTGTTGCCGCTATTTTGCTCCGTGACCATGTCACCCACAACAGAAAATGGGTGGAAGCAGAACACATGACTAACAAAAGTGAAATAGGATGCTGAAAGGACAAAAGACAGAATCTCATGTGAAGAGTGGAGGAGATGTGTGTAGGTTGTGGGGGAGCAGGGATGCAGACTCCGGAAGAGACACTTGGTGATGACCAAGGAATTACGGTGGTGGCTTTGTTTTTTTCCTTCTAACCCCCTCCTCTGGCTGTGACTTGATGACAATTTCATTTCGGCTAGATTCCTCCGTGTTGAACATCTCCGTTTTTTCCATCTCATTTTCTCTCTCCTCTCTTATTTCCATCCCATTACACACAGCCTCTCATCTCTGCAAAACTGCTCCCCAGAGCTCCATTCTCTCCCTGGCCACCAGCCACCCTCAGGCAGAGCAGACACCCTTGCACACCTTGTTCTCTCTCCTCTGGAGAGCCCGTGACTCCGGCAGCTTCTCCCTCCCCACTCTCACAATCGGAGAGATGTCTCATGTTTGCCAACAGACAGAGAGATTAGATGGGCCCAGGGAAATAAGAAATGGGGTAAGGAGGGAAAATGTAAGTGTGTTGGGAGAGAAACTGCATAGGAGAGATGTTAGATGCGTTATTTAGTTATGTTGAAAGAAGTTTATATTTAAAGTTGATGAAAATCTATGAAGTCTAAACTAGATTAGATTAGCATACAAATGAAGCAACACAGGACAAAAACAAAGAAAAGGAGAGAGGGGGACTCGCAGAGGAAGATAATAACAGTCCTCCATTTCTTACAAGGAACCTCTTTGCAGTCACTCAGCCCTTTGTATCTTGACAACCTGTTTCTGGGGGCAGCAGAAGCTTTGTGTCAGAGAGATTGTTTTAAATAAAACCTTTTTTCTTGATGAAATACAGATTGTACAGGGCCATTGCATTTTGCAAGGTTGCCTTACTTTTGCAAGTCAAAAGATGGGGGGAAAATCTTAATATTTCAATCTATTCATTACTTGGGAGTATTGAATGTCAGTGGAGAGAACACCTGGAAAACTTCTCTGGGTGTGTAGCTAAAAAGGACTGCAACAAACTTGTTGTCAGCTAAATGGATTGTTTATGTTTGGTCTTCACAAATATATTAGGTAGCTATTTGAGAATAGTAACATTCAACTATAAACAAACGTACGAAAACAAATATATATAAACACATGCACTGTGTATATTTATTAAAACTGTACATTCTGTGTTTGTTAGCTTCCAGTGAATTCAGTGCTTGCACAGATGCAGCTGGGAGCCCTATAACCTGGCACAGTCCATAATATTTCCTCCAGGAGAACCTACCCTTGCCAGTAACCTGGGACCTGATTCTTTATGAAATTAGTACTACTTGGACCCGTTCCATTCCTCAACTCTGGACCCTTCAGTCCTGCTGAAAGGGCCAAATACCTTTGCTTGTGCGATACCCATCACAAAGACCTTGTAAGTGTCTCCTATCCTTCACTAACAGCCGTGGCGGTTGGGCAGCCGCGCTTCATTTCCTGCAGAATTTCAGCTGCTTTGGTATTTATCAAAAGCATCTGTTAAACAATCTGGAGGGGAGCAGTAATGGTGCCATTAGTGCAGGTGTGAGGAGGGAGGTTCTCAGCAGCGTGGAGACCAGAAGAGTTGAGCCTGTGCCTTGTGCCTTTGGAGGTGTCGCAACCTTGACTTGGCGTTGATGAGTGATGCTGTGTGACTCGGAGCAGAAATGACAGTGGTAATGTTTCTCTGAATAGATGTGTTCTGGTCACCAGGGCTGAAGAGGGATGAAGAGGATGGATCATTAGAGAGACAGAAACAATCAGCATCTCAGTCTTGAGTTCTTACAGAAGCATGGTTCCTAAATGTAGTAGAGAGAGAGAGAGAGAAAAAAAAAAAAACAAACAAAAAAAAACCCAAAAAAAACCCACCAAAACCCACAAGAAAATCCATGCAGGAGGGTATGTCCCCTTTCCCTTAAAGGTCATCTTTCATATAGAGCCTTTTTTGCCCCCAGTGACCCACTTGTGCTACTTCTGGGCTCCCTAGAGGGTGAGCAACAGTGAGAAACTGAAATCTATTGAGATAATTAGTAACATGCACAGAATGTGAATCCCTTTGCAAATAAAGCAGCTTGTCTGGGCCTGCAACACTCCTGACCTTCACCTGCTGGGCCCTAACCCTAATTTTATGTTTACAGGCACAGCTTTTGTGACCTTCCCAAGTTTCCAATGGCTTTCTGCAAAACCAGCATCAAAAATCCAATGCCTCTAGTCTGTGTTTGGCTTGATGTGCACTGTAAGCTGCTGAGGCACAGGGGTTGTTGTGTAAGAATCCTCTTTTCTCAGCTGTCACTACACAGAAATACTAACCAGTCCAGATCCCCATTCCTTACCTAGAAAAGCAGCCCTGACATGGTATGGTGCACATCAATTGTTGAACAGTGTCCAGAGTCCACCAGCAGCAGTTCCGCTCCCTTTCTGAAATGAAACTCGGCTCCAACAACAGGCAAAGTTTTGCCTGTGGCAGATTTTTTCTTTCCTTTTGATTTACGCATCTGCACACTTATATAGTCCTAATTCATTTCTTCAATGGCCCTTCAGCTGTTATATTTTTGCTTGTCAGAGTGTTCTTAAATTTTTTTTCCCCTTATAAATATATAAAACATTTAATGAAGAAATAATGATATTTTCTCATGTCATTGACTATTTTTCCTGTCATCTTTGATGTGCTTGTAATGTGGGCAGACATATTATTTATGACCAGGGAAATTAAATATTATTTCACTTTTTTTTCCTAATGCAATCTGTGTCATCTTCCAGTTCCCAATTTCTTTCCATTAAAGTTATTGTCTTTGCTGTTCCACTCGACCGTTTGCTGTTGGTTTTGTAACAGTTCTGCCAGAAGATGCAGAAAAACATAATGGAGAAAAGAAACGGCATAATTTGCAGGAGATACTTTTCTCATCTCATTTAAATGAAGACAGTTTGTTCCTGAGTGTCAAAAACATCAAGAGCAAGAAAAATATGTAAATTGGTAATTTCTTGCACTAGGAATACTTCCAAAGGTTTGGAGATTCTCTCTGATTCTAACAGCTACTAAAGATGTGCCCAAGCCTAACTTGCATCATAAAATAACTTTAAACCTTAAATGCTTGAAATCTGGGCCTGAACTTTTTAAGTCTTTGGCCTCAAATGCTTCTCTCATCTGCCGCCAGAATGTCCTCAAAACTCGAGTGGGAATCACGATTGTGATCAACGTATTCCTTTACCATTTGGGTGTTATAGAGGCGAAACAGAGCTGGCCAAGGTGATTGTGCAGCGAGTATGACACAGCCTTTCACATTTGAGCTCTGCTTTTGCATTTTCTAGCCCTTCCATAACAGATGGAAGGACATGAGAATGTGGGGCAGGACCCTTTGTGCTTCCAGTGTCTGCTCCAGATAGAAGGGACTCATGAACTCATCAGAGTCTCTTGGGTTTGATTTTTCTCACTCAGGAGAGGTGAGATT
Organism: Scolopax mira; assembly: GCA_004320125.1. NCBI lineage: Eukaryota > Metazoa > Chordata > Aves > Charadriiformes > Scolopacidae > Scolopax > Scolopax mira. Next base: position 84,372 of record BJBW01007338.1, on the reverse strand, counting down.
AACCCTCTATCCTGAACTCGTTCTGTCAGGTTTTTTTTTCTTTAACCAGGGAAGACAGACAAGCACATCTAGAGTTGATTCATCTCTTTCCTCTACATTAGTCTCTGCTTTTATGATTCGTGGAATTGCCTTTCATGGGTGATGATTCCTTTGTGGACTACAGAGGAAGCCCAGACAACTAGCTGGGTTTTGTCAATCAACCTTAAGTTGTGTAGACTAATGGGGGAGAAATCCCATCCATTCTTTCCATCTGTCCTATTCAGATTTTCTGCCACAACAGCTACAATACTAGTCTCCCATAGGAATTGGAGGTGAAAGCTGGCAACCTTGAATGTTGAGGAGATAAAGAGTGCCCTGATTAGTTTTATCCCAGAATATTCTTTCCCCTAGCTCGTGTCTTTTCTTATTTCTTCCCAGTTGTTCCTCATGCTGCTTATGTATTCAGTAGCGTATTCTGCAGAAGAATTTTCCCCTGCTTTCTTTTCAGTGTCATGGCTTTTTTTCATGGTTCCTAGCACCTTGTATCGAAGTCAAACCCAAATAGCCTTATATCACAGCTCTTCTTCCCTTTTCTTATTTTTTTTTCAACATCTCAGCAAGGCAGCCTGCTAATCTCTTCTTTTGCAAAGATGGGAAACCTAGTTTTGATTTGACCTTTCTGAACAATCAGGACCTTGGAGTCCCCAGGATGGGTCGCCATTATCTCATCTTTTGGGCTGCTGAAAATGATTAAACAGGACAAAGGATGTGCTCTGAGCTATGGAGTTTCAACCTGTCCTTGGGGAGTACCCAGAAATAAAGGCAAGCAGAGGGGGAAAGCTCCTGCAAAAGAAAGGTTCAACCTTTAGAAAACATCTTTGTCTGGTGCTTTCTCACCTTTCCAATATGCATAACTAAGATTTGCAAAAATAGGTCTCTAAGTGCAGTCACCTGCCTCTAGACTAATTCCCCAGAGGATTTCTCACACAGCATATTCCACTGAAACGAACACTGGGGACTTTTGAAAATGAGGTCACAAACAGAAATGTAATTTTAAACTGTTAGTTTTCCTTATGATATATCTCTCCATCTATCTGCGTGCTACGATCTTTACAAGTTTTTCTTCAGGTCCAGATTACCCCTGTACAACAGCTCAGAGCAAGGGATGACTAATACTTCTACCACTCATGATCAATCTAACAACAGAGCCGTGGCGCTTCAAGGTGCAATTTCTTCACCAACTTCTGTTTCCAGCAGTTGCTCATCTGCTGCTTGCCTTTCCCAAGCATAAAGAACAACACACTTGCCTGTGCAGGACCAGGTGAATCAGCAGCAGGTAAATTACCAGGACCTGAAAAGCTTTCCCATCTAGCCCAAGGACTCATAGGGTGGTGGATGTTTGTTTCTGTGAGCTCAAAAGAGCAGTGCATATGCAAGAACCTGATGTTTCTCACGAGCTCCTGTCATCTCACATAAGCCAAACAACTGACCAAACAAACCAAGAACTGGTTTGTAATATACTGTTATCCTTCCTTACTGTTACTCGTCCACTGAACAGAGGAAACTAAAGTGCAGAGAAATGATATGACAAGACCATGACCGTTATCTTAAACAGATCAGATATGTACAAAGAAAGGGGGCTGCATACATCCTTACCTTCATATGTATGTACCTGTTGGGATACCCATGTAGACAGAGAGAGGGGAGTTTAGGTTTCTCACACAACTGTTTTCTGCTTCTTCAGAGCATCTCTACCAAGCGGCTGCAAGGGAAGTGAAGGCAAGGAGGAGAGTCATTAGAAGAAAGTTAAGAAAAAAAAGAGATTTTTTTTTTTTTACATGGGCTAAAGTATGAAGAATGGCCTTTGTGAACAATTCAGTCATTTATCATTATTTCATTGGCATTGTATGAATTATAAATTCCAGACTATAATGGAGTAATATCTCATCTCCTTTCCCCCTCAATGGGCACTGGATGAATGGCCAGGTGAGCTGCACTTGGACCAGCAACATTTTCCAGAGGAGTCACTGTTCACCTCAAATTGTTCTCCTCCTGAATTTCTTTTAGTAAGTGCGTGTTGATTTTTTTTTATCATTTTTTTTTCATCTGTTAACATTAATGTGAATGTACAACACAGATTTTATCTTTTTGAAGAAAGCTTCAAAAATGTTTTTTTTTTTTTTTATTTGTCCTTTCCTATTGAAAAATAGAAAAGGTGAGTGGCAGAGAAACATATAAAAGGAGTGTTGAAGCCAAGGAATGTGTTTTTTCAAATTATGCAAGGGCTAAAGGGACAAATGTGGACAGAAATTCTGTTATAGTAGCTCAGCTTATGTGTGGTAAAGTACTAAACTGAGAGAAATCACCAACATTCTCTTGAGTGTTTTTATACTTGCACAGATACACAAAGTTGCCTATAAAAGACAGGTTCACAGCCATGATATAAATGGGGTTTTATCTTCAAAACTGGTATTTCAGACGAGAGTGCTCTGACTTTTGGAGTATTCCTGTTGTACCCAGAGAAGGAGAAGAGTCGATTCAAATGCACTAACAGGGTTAAAAAAACCAAGAAATATTCTGTTGCAAGAGATTCAAGGAGCTGTGAAATCTGTTGGAAGAGATAGATAATGTGGTGTTTACTTAATAGACTATCAGGATCTATCAGAAATTAACAGTAGTCATAAACATCAATGGATTAGTATCCATCCATTTTAGTTTCTAGTTATATTGCACATTGGCTGTGTCACAGCCAAAATAAGAGGTCCTAAACAGAATAGCTATTATCTTGATATTATTAATTTAGTGGAAACTTTTTTCAATTTTATCTGTTACATGTTTATTTCCATAGCTCTTCACTACTCATACACAGGCTTCCCTCTTCCATAGGACTTTATAGCCTACTCCCAACAGATCTGGTAGGGAGATGGAGCCCTGAGCATTTGAGGATTTGGGAACAAAGGTCTCCAATGGGGAAAGGAACATCCTATCTTAAGAAGAAAATTCCATAGTGTACCATTAGGAATTGCTGTAGAATCATATTTTCCTCCGAGAAATACACTAAGCCTGATTCTCAGGTATGTCACTCTCTTTCTTGGAACAAGAAAATGGTGGATAGAGGAGGAAAGCAGGCTAGGAGCCTTAACCCAGCTTTGTGATCCTTGAACCTTGGGGCTTTAAAGAAGCCTAACATCTGCATTTGAAGAGATCCTTCTACTCAACCTTTGTTTCTTAAGTACAGAGCTCCTGAGCACATCTACACAGAGGCTGATAAAAAGCTGGCAGCAACAGGGAGATTATTTTGTTTGAATTTGAGGTTTGCCAATGAATACACCTGAATCTAAATCCTGTCCTTTCAAAAGTCAAAGGGTTAAAACTTTTCATCACAGTAAGGCATTCCCCAAGCTATCTGCATTGAGAGCTCGCTGAAGCAAGGAAACGTTGTTGACCCAGACATCACTAACTTCTTTGCTTCTGAAAAGTTCTGGCTGCTGATAAACCTTTGATCTTTTTCTTTGATTAGCTTTACTCTGGCTATAAATCCTATTTTGTTTTGTGCTGGGGTCTGTCCAAGGAAGTATTTCTATTAACCTGGAGCAGCTGGGGAATAGCTGGCTCTCACTGTCAGGGGACTGCAGGCCTCGGTATCCTGTAACAGTGATGTTTTTTTCTCTTGAAGCACTAGTCTAAAAAGAAGGAGATCCATATTTCTTCTGCAGTTATTTTGCTAGCCTCAAAGCTGGCAGTTGTGTGGGCAGGATGCCATTATCTTAAAGATGGCAGAAATTAGAATTCCCATTTAAATCTGCTCTCCTCACAGTCTCCATGTCTGCCGTCTTTGCTGTGAACTTTAATTTATCCATTCATAGAGTGGGAACATACTCCCGCTACTTTCATTATGTAATTGACTTCAATTAAAAGATCTGTAACACCCCCTGTCTTGGAGGGCTTTGAGTTTGGTATCTGAATGTCAGGGGCCCTTGTAACGGGAGGGAATGGCAGGCAGATACCAAGAGCAGTGATTTCCATGTGGTGAGACCCAATGGGCTGTGGTGAGACCCAATGGACTCTGCTGCACCCGTGTGATGATGCTCTCATTTGCATTCACTTGGAGCCACCTGTGAGTCCCTGCATCTTCTGCAGTGTCTTCAGCCTAGAGGAGGGAAAAAGAAGCCTACTTTTACTCCCTAATGCTTTCTGCTCAGTTACAGCATTTATTCTAAGCCTTCCCACCCCGAGGCTGTGGAGACTCACTGACTGTACCAGCCTCATTACCAGAGCACCATGGGAAAAAAAAAAAAAATCTCTCTCCATCTCTGCCTTTTGCCCAGGGTCTGTGACATTCCTCCATATCTCACAGGTGTAAAACAAGTACCAAATATGCACAGTGAATGTTAAAACCCCTTGTCCCTGAAGGCAAACTCTGTAGTGACTAATCCCTGGGAGACTCTGGGATTTTTAAATTGGTGTATTTTCTACTTTCTGTTATCTCTACTCCCTCTGAGCCTTTTGCAGTGTATTTACTGTCCCTTTCCCCAAGCTAGCTCCCCACTCTGCATAGCCAGTGCCCTCAGCCAGCAGCATTTTATCTGCTTCCAATGTAGCATGTCCTAGAAAGAATTATAGCATTGCCTTTCTCTTGACAGCTAGGTCATCTCTCAGTAACATACAATAAGCTGTACTTGGGCCAAAGGAAATGGATTTAGCCTGGCGGGTAATTAATTTTCTCAGGGTTCAGTTTCCCACACTGAAATTGGTCTCCATCTGATCAATTAGAAGAACATTTCGCAAACGAAACTGATTATGAATCATGGGTTTCAGTTCAGTTGTGGAAAACCTGATACATGACTGTTGGAACAGAAAGTAGAGGGAAGCTTCAGACCATTTATTCCAGCTGCTGCTAAAAAGGGAAAACAATGCACATCCCCCCTCTTCTGTCTTCAAGGAGAAAAAGGTGTTGAGACTCCACCAGATTACAGCATATTTCTGAAAACTGTCCTCAAATTTCCTGACCAGTTGTCTCACTAGACATTGAAGCTTGTCCAGTGGCCTAACACTGTCCTGGGGCCACCCCTCTGAACACTGCTGTAGCTTGACTCTGGCAGACCCTTTTGTCTCCAGATGTGCAATTAAGAAATGAAAAAGAGCTTTAGTCTGAGGAGCATCCCCAAGCTATCTTTAATTCAGATGTAATGGGTTTGACCAAGCAATGGAATGATCTCAGACAGCTGAGGTCTCTGTATCATAGTCAGCTTCTCCTTCCCACTTTATTCTGCAGGTGATAGTCAAGGAAATGGTGGCAGCCTTTTCACTTGAAATTTTAGCTTTTAAGAGAATTGCAACATTTCCATTTCAGCCATGAGCAAACATACAGGATCTGTGTCACACATTGGGAACAGATACCCACTGCCCCACTTAAGTAAGGGCAACATCCTCCATCCCTCCTGCTCTTCTTTCTGCCCCCCAATACTGAGGAGGACTGTTAGTTCAAATGCTACTGTGTCTTTAAAACATGCCCAATGCTTTACTTTAAAGGAAATAAATAACTTCAAGTGTTCAAATGAAATTTTGCTGAGAACCCTTTTTTTCTACAGAAAAAGCCGTGACACTAAACTTTACAGTCATCTCAAGCCTTGAATAGTTTTTCATTTGTGTCAGATTAACCAAGTTAAAATTCCCTCTCACGGACTCGGCATTTAGAGGTATTATACTAGAAGTAGCTTAATAATTTTCACTATGAAAAAAAAAAATTAAAAAGGCATTTCTTGGCACCAGGGTAAAAAAAGAAATGCAATTTAAGAACCTGATAAACAAAACATGCTGCAGCCAGAGATGGGGACCAAGGCTGGGCCTTCCTGTGAAACAAGCCTGTATATAAAAAAATTTATCACCTAAGACCACAGACAGTAATCTCATCTGTTTTTATACACCAAACTGGGTCAAGCCCAGTTAGTGGCTGAGTGGGACACTCTTTAGAAAAAGTACATTAATAAAAAGAGGTGCTATAGAAAGAGGTTCTCAGAGGGCAGGTGTGTAGGATTTCATATAGTTCTTATAGTTTTATATATACACATATATTACTATTTTATATATCTTCTTTTTACTCTGCCAGAAGACCAACAGATGTTCCTCTGCTTCCTAATGTAGACCACTCATAGACAGAAAACTGCATTTACAAGGAAATATCTTAATTTGTAGTTGAAATATATAATGTATTTGTGCTTGTATTCTCATATATTGACTTTTATTCATGCTGGAGTAGTGCATTTGAAAGGAAGAGAAGGGAGGCTTGTGATGCTGAACAGTTCCTGTAGGAGGAAACTCTACAATGTTGGGTTGCACCTGAGACAGCTTTGTCACCAGCGTGGTTAATTCTTAATGAATGGAACCTCATTGTCCCAGGGAAGTGGAATTGTTGACTGAGGCTCTTAGTGAAAAATATAATACTGTTGTATAACTTCAGACTGAGGAGCAAGACCTAGAATATTAAGAGACAAACCTGACTATTATACTGCTAGAAGCAACTGCTGAGGAAGGAGGACTTTCCACTCCTGCAGTAAACCCTGCTGCTGAAGAAACATACACAGATAGTGTTGAGGAATGTTTAAAGATGAAATTTCATAAGTGAACAATCATACCTAAAATAGTATTCTGGCTCTAGGCTCTTAGAGATGTTACTTTTAAGATGCGATGGAAAACTGGCGTCCTGACCTCTTGTGGTCACTAAATAAACAGTGCCAGATTTTCCAAGCATATGATTGTTTTCAACACCACATCTCCTTCCTAAATTTTTATTTGGTTTTACTAAATAATGTTATCCCCAGAATTCTCTTCATGATTTCACCAGAGTGGAAACTTGCTCAGCACTCCTAATTCTTTTGTAGAAGGTACTATGTGACATAGTTGGAGACCTCCACTCCTGACAAATTCCAGAACACCCTGCAATACGGCTACAGACAATGAAATAATAGTGGTGTGTGATCTGTTGTTTTTCAAACATTCCTTGGAAGCGGTACTGCCTTTTAGGGCATGTGAAATGATCCTTGAATGTAAATTAACAATCAAAGTTCAGAAGTAACAACAAGATCTTTTAGAACGAGAAGGTGCAGGCTAACTGTAAGAATTTATTTTTGTCATTGCCTTGAAATGTTTCAGGATATATTAAGCAAAGAAACCATCCTTGAAGAGCTGACATAATCAGTAGGGTGAGGTTTCTTTTCCATGGGTGTTGGCAGTCTAAATTATACAAGATTCAAATTTCCAATATATCTTATGGTTATTGTCTTTGTCTAGTGAGTTTTGCTGCAAAGAAATGATGGAGTTTGAGCCAACCATCTGGCATGACCACATGGGAAACCAGACTTTGATTCACACCTCTGCAGGCTAGAGTCAGATGCTGTGAGCACTGAGGACCTGACTGCAGGGCTTAAAACCCCTTCATTCTTTTCACTCCACCTTTGCCTAGTCCTATCAGGGCACTACAGATACAAATACTGAAATATAAGAGGAGGTTGAAAATTTGAGGAGGAATCACTTGTAGTGCTACACGGGTGGGAGGAATGTTAAAGACAGGCAGAGAGTTAAATACCCCAACCTGTTAGATGTTAACATGGTTGACCCTACTGCCTTTTGGGTTGGCTTCTGGTTCTTTTGTAAAGAAGTGGTCCCTGCTGTTAGGTATGGTTTTCTTCCTTCTGTAAAGATGTGGGGTTAACTTATTTCTATAAAGACTTGAGCTAGGGAAAACTGATTTCTATTCATGTGGGTGACTATTTGGTAATGTTTTTTCATTGTAAACACAAAAGTTTGGTGTTTACTATGACCATGATAAAGTATAGACATAACCTGAGCTTCCTTCTTCCTCCTCTAATAACACCCCCCTCTCTTTCGACCATCAACATAATCTGTGATTCCTGTCTCTGTACTCTCTGTGCTCTCAAATTCAGAGTGGATGGGATAATTCACAAGATATCAGGTATTTGAGTAAGATACTTGTCAGGATGAGGCTGCTGAATGTTTTAGCTAATACTGCTTGTGTTGATAATTGAAAATCCAGTGCAGTGTTTTTTAGGCTCCAAATAGGGGAAATGCGAGGCAAAGTTAAGCTGTTACACTGGTTCCATCCAACCAGTGAACACATTTCCCTCTGTGTATTAAAAAAAACAAAGCCAATGGCATTTCACTTCTGGAAAGCCAGCTAAGAGAGAGAATGACAGTAATTCAGCTTCATGGTCATAAAGGTCTGTGTTGCTACTGTGAGGTCACCAGGAGATGAGGTGCAAATGCTGTAAATGAGGGGAGAAAAGACAATTTTATACCATAATATATTATACATAAACAGTAAACAGATGTTTACCCTATGAATGGTATTGTCTGAGATGGGGAACAAAGCAAAACTAGTCCACAAGACAGAAGCCTGTTTCTCTTTAACAATCTGCACTCAGACATGTTCAAAATGGCAACAATTTTCTCTGAGGGAAAATGGTGCAGAGTCCAGAAAATAGCTGTAACAGTGGCAGCAGAATTGAGCCAGGATGTTGGTTTTGTTCAGTTCTGCTCCTGAAGCCACCCCAGGTTGGTTTTGCCAGTCATGCTTCGGTAGCTGCTCTGAGAACTGAGCGTTATAAAAATGGCAGAGTTGCAAGATGGTGCCTTGCTTGCAGTGCTCCGACAGCAGTCAGAGTAGGACTTTAACCACCATCTCCTCCTTCCCTGCTGGAGTCCAGGCACTGGCTTTCTTCCCGGGGAAGAGCTGCAGCTCCTCTCTAGCAGCCTAGTAAATCCTCCCCAGCTTCTGTGGTCCCTCACACAGTGGGGAGCGACTCCTGACCAGGTCGTCTGGGTGATATTTCAGACAAGAATGGAATAATTTCAAGAATGGTTATCCCCTTTCCAATCTGTGGTCAGATAACATCCCTGTGGCAACCATTGCAATTGTCTGTGTGGAAAAGTAATGTTCAGAAAGTAATTTAATGTAATGGATTGTTTAGCTTTCTTTTAATTAAATGTAGCAGCTGGAAAGAAGAAGACAGCTTTGTATCACCAACCAGTTTTCTAATTGCAGGCGTAATAGACTTTAGTGTACACTTTCAGCCCAAGTTGAAAACCTGTTACTGTTGTTTAAACACCCCAAACATTATGATTTTTTTCCACCTTTCATGAAATATTGTGGTCAGTTGTTTTGTTTTGTTTTGTTTTGCTATTTATCTCTCTCCTCAAAAGTCAAACTGCTGATGAGAAATCAGTGTCAAAAAGCTCAACAAGCTCCACAAGTCATCTCTCAGAAGAGTCCAGCAGGCACACTAGGGGTGATAGTCCTAAAGTTCCTTGAGAAACTGTCCTTTTCAAATCACTAAATGAAGAGCTCCAACTGTTTATTCCCACCAAATGATTCCGGCTTTTTGAAGATGACTGAACACATTGATGGGCCTTTCAGCTGAGCCCCTTTCATGTGAGCACAAAAGGCTGCTTGTAGATTGTATCAATAAAATTGTGACTCAGATGGTCATTGCGGTTGTAATGTTGTCAGGCACATTTCTGTGAGTAATAGTGACTTCAAAGCAAGACCATTTAATGGCACCATTTGCTCCATAATTTTGAAGCAGAAGACTTTGGCAAACGTACCAGCTGGAAGAACTGGGGTTTTCAGTGTAAAAGGGTCAAAATTCAGCTGGGTTACAAAAGCAGGATACCCAGGATGTTAAAAGTGCCTGTTTTCCCTGTGGCACATACAGTGAGTAGCCCAGAGTGCCTAGCTCAGATGGAAGCATCCACGTGGCAGAAGCCTAAGGGCAGGTGACATAAATCCATCCTGTGCAAGCCAGCTTCCTCCACATCTGCCTGGCTTTACTGATTTCCTCTTCACCATTTGCACTCCTTTCCTTCCTCTCCATTTTAGAAGGGTTTTGTGTGTGCATATAGAGGGAAAACAGCTTCTGTGAGATTTCCTTCAAAAAGCCTGATACGAGGAGGTCACTCGTACCTCCACTCCACAAGGAGGAAAGATGTATCCTTCTGGCTTGCCCCTGAAACTGGCTAATTGCCCAGAGCCCAAGACCATGGGCAAGAGGCCCAGTAGGTCAGGTTAGACCCTCACACAAATGTGTTTATGGCCATGGAGAAGAGCTTGTTCTCCCATTCCTGCTTGCATGCCTGGGAATTTGCTTCTGCCATTGCAGAAGGCTAAAGACAGGTTCGGAAGCAACATCTGTACTTAGTGAGAAGCTGGGCCGAGACACCAAGAATTTGCCAACCAACACTTTATCTGGTGTGTGAATCTATATCTATTTCAAAATGAAAAAAGCAATGCAGAAAAAGCAGTGCTGACTTGCAGACTTGTACAAAAGGTTTTTAAGATCTCTAGTGGTGTAACTCACAACTGCTAAATATACTTAAGGAGAAATGCAGGCAGATAATTTCTTTCCTCAGTCTCACTATGGTGCTTTGTACTTTTCCTCTTGAGAGGAGAATGGAACACTGGCATTGACGGGGGAAGACAAGGAGAAACAGTGGGTTTAGTCTATTTGCTGTTGCCTTCGCCACATGCCTCATCAAGGCTTTTTCCAGTTCTCTTGTCTTGATCGTTGGGGAAAAAGAATTTGGGAGGGGGGAGAAGATGTGGAAAAGGAAAAATGAGGGCTTTCTGCCTGTGGAAAGGAGGATATTTTGACAGAATGGGTGATGGTGGCTAGGGAAAGGGAGGAACAGGCAAGTAGTAAATGAGTTTGTGTTCCTGGTTGCTGAATAGCCCCAGGAGGTTCCCAGTAAGGCTGCCGCTTTTTTATTGGAGTTTTGTGCCGGAGTTATAAACTCTTTAAATGAGTCTAGATCATTAGGGAAGCCTGGCTGATCACTGATGAAAAAATATAACAATTAAAACAAAGGGCTGGAAGAGGGAAGCAGGGGGAGAGGGAGCTGGGGGTGAGCGATTTTAATACTTAATAACAAATACTAATAATGGTACTGGGTTGGGGACTAATTAAAAGTTTCTAAAAAGAGAGAGGAAGAGAGTGGAATTAATCTGGAGTGTTTTGTCTGGCAGCTTCCATGAGTGCCTGAATAAGCCACCCTGGCTTGGAGCACAGAACAAAACGCTGGGAGTCAAGCAAAGCTCTGGAGATAGATGGCTCTAACCCGTGGCAAGGCACAGCTCAGCAGACTGGTCATGGCTGTGTGGTTTGATGTCTACCCGACACTCTGGAACTACAAACCTTCATTCTCCCATGTGGAGCCAAGGGGCTGGGGAGGGGGAACAAAGTAAAGAGTCTGAAGGGTGGAGAGAGCAAAATTATCTGAAAACAGGGCTGCTTTAGAGGGAAGAGATCTGGATGCCAGTAGAACAGATCTGAAAATGTTCATGCAGTGACTCCTGCACAGATAACCTGGTTAGGAGTCGAGGAAAAAAGATCCATGAGGGACTGACAAGTGCAAGTGACTTAAGGAGACGCTTGCCACAGTTTTCCAGAAGCTGGAAGAGCATTCAAAGGAAGAATCACTATATACCTGCCTTCTTCCTATACTGCTCTGAGCTATTGGCTGGTGTCAGGACAGGATAGTAGGTTAAATAGATTTCTATGGCTGTTCTTGTTACGCCCCGTCCTTCTGTCAATGCTGTCTTCAAGTACACTTCTGTCCCTATAGAGATAAATGTTCCCCAAAGCAACACTCTCACAGGTCTGCCTCCAGCTGTGTTCTGAGGGATGGAGGTGGGAAAAGCCAAAATAACCAAGGCAGCAACTATTTGCATTTCACTAACCAGTTCAGCAGCTGCGTGAGGGACTGTCCAGGCTGGAGCAAGCATCGGATAAGGACATTTGTGTGCAATTTTAGCTAAACTGTTGTCAGGCACCACCACTGCCACCTTCCATGTTACATCCATCTGGATGAAAACCTGGCTGTGGATGAATACCAACTTCAGCCACCTCCTTCTTCCAGCACCTACCTCCTTTTACTTTCTTATCTGTGCAGGCAACTCTAAGTTTTAATTATGGTAGCTTTTTGCTATTCTTCATCTTAATTAAGTCTGTCTTGCTTACTATTTCAAGGGAGATTATGTCTGGGAAATGCCTTCCTGACATGAGTTCTGAATTCTGGAAGGAGAGATATGAAAGCCATCATCATTGGATGTGCCAGGCAGCTCCATCCTTCAGGCAGCAGAAATGCTGTGCAATAGGGACTGGATGTGCAGTGGGACTGGGGAAAAGCTCAGCTAAAGTGGGACCATCCACCTAGAATGAGCACCGAGCAAGAAAGCCAAGGGGCTGGCTACCTGGCAGGTAGAACTGATTTCTCAGAAAATTGTTCTTTATTATTCTATCTAAGATCTGACTTTCCCCCCCCGCCTTTTTTTTCCCTGTAATGCAGTACCTGGTAAATTCAGAGTTATAACACCATCAGAGTCCCCTGAGACCTTAGACATCCACTCTGAAAAGCCCTCAGCGGTCACAGCCAACCTTGCCACAGCTCCCTGCTCTGTATTATTTTAGCCCCACAAGAAGAGCTGAGGTGCTTACGGTGGGCCTGTGCGTGGTTTGGCTTGAGAACTCTATCTTGGCTCCTGATATAGCCCTGAAGCGTCCAGCAGCAAGCTTTGCTATTCTGCACCAGGGCTCTATCTGTCGGTAAATACTTCTATTTCAGCAGCCTCTCTCCAACGTGACAGATTTGCTATGAGGAACCTGGCAGCAAGGATTTTTTCTCCTCTCTCTCTCCCTGACAAATGGATAAAATGTATTAGCTTTTCATGTTCTAATTTATGATATAATAAACTCCTCTGTGCCCTGGCCTCTTTCAGGGATTGCAAGTGAACTGTTCCACTTGCAAGCTTTGGTGAAACCCTACCAAACTGTTGGTGAGAAGGGGTTGGAGAGAGGGATGGGGCAAGGGGTGGAATTGGAAGGAGGAAAGGGGATGTAGGGGAAGCAAGGCTGCTGGGGCAGAAAGGAAAGAGGTGAAGTAGAGAAAATTTCTATCATTTGGTTTGTCATTTCACTAGGCATCATGTTCTTCCCTGTTGGATTTAAACAGCCCCTCTCCTGGTGCTGGAAGAGCTGCTTCAAATGATGGAGCAGTATCCATGTTTAGATCTTTGAGAGAAAAGTAACATAAATTGCAAGAAAGGAGTGAGTCTGAGCACCCTCCTTCAGGATGAAAGGATGGAAATGCAGGAGTAGGATGTGGAAAGAAAGAAGGACTAGGTTTCACTTGCAGTGAACGATTTATTTGAAAAGATCTTTGTTTATGTCAGTTCCTTGTTCATTGAAATATTTGTGGATCCTCAGCACCAAGTTGTGGGTTCAAAGCTGAGTAAATCTTTCCATGAACTGTTTTTTTTCCTCAAGGTAAACCATGAGGTGTGTAAGCCAGTGCCTGGAATTACAGGAGCAGTTTGTGTTAGAATCTATATTAGCAATGAAATTTTTAAGCTTCTTGAAATCCCAGCTTGTGCTAGGAGCCTGTCCCATTCAGAACTCAGCCATGGTGCCGCGGTGCCAAATCAGAGTGCAAAATATCAGGACAGTCAAAGCTGCAATCCTTATCTGCAAGGATAACCATAACCCTGCTCACCTGCCTTCCCAGGAGGACATAGCATTTTGTAATGCTGCACAGGTACTTGAAAGAATGATTTTTGTTGTTGTTATACAACCAACTAACATGGCTGACATCATCACCAGACCTTCTGCAGAGAGGGGCCCATCCATCAGTCCCCTGGGACAGGTTTGCAGTAGGATTAGCCCAGGTGAAGGACACAGAAGAGATGTCTGCAATGCTGTGGGATGGATTTGTTGGAGGATTTGCTTAGGCAAGTGATGTGGGTTCGTATGTGTAGGGTCCTATTGATGGATTTGCTGTAGGATCTGCTTGAAGATGAAGTGGGGCCTGTCAGCATTCTTACAACAGGCTACACTGTTTGTATTCAGGGGCTCAGGTGCAATAATCCTGGTGAAGGATTTTCTCGGATGGGACAAGGGTGTATGTAAAACTATCAATAAAAACTTAAGGCAATTAATGCTGTAGGATTTTTCCAGGAGAGAAAGAGTCTCACACAGCAACTCCAGGAAGTGTGTTATGCATTACCCCAGCACACATTGTCAAACCAAGATGACTTGTTGCTTATCGAGTTTCTTGTGATCATCAAACCATCTGAAAGTCTGGCTTGAGTAATTAAAATGCTAATTGGAAATTCACCATTCATCAGAGGAAATAGCAATAAGTTTGTTTCTTTCTTTCCTTTTTTTTTTTTCTCCAGCATTTTTTCTCTAGTGGTGGCAGATGTTGGGGTTGTGAATTCATTGTCTGCCAGAAACACAGCAAAATCCTCTTTCCAAACTAGTTTTCTCTATTTTTGTTGATTGTCTGCTTAAATTAACCTTCTCTAATGAGATGTAGATACACAGGGTATGCCTGTAATTTACGGGCTGTGAAATTAGTTAGTACAGATATAATACATCCTGGTGGGTGACAGGGATTAGAGAGCTCTGAGAGCACCCAGGTAGTGGAGAAGATCTTTACTGCATGATTCCTAGTGGTGGGGAGGATTATCTTGTCTGGCTGCACATACACACACACAGACAGACACACAGACAGACACACTTAAAGGCTTTGCGCAGGACCATTAGGGACAACTCTCCTCTAAGGAGGTATTCACATCAGTATAAAGTGGAAATCCTGCCACGTCACCCAATTTATATCCAGCCTTCAACATTGTGGGTGGAGAAGCACTTGCTGACTTGCTACCACCTCCCAAATAAAAAGTAAAACATCTTTGGGATGAAGGATTCAAGGAGACACATTGAGTCCTCAGATAAGAGCCCCTTTAATGTCACCTCCACTCAGAGCTGTTGGGGGAATGAGTCTGCATTTCTCTGGCAAGAAGAGGGTTTGCAGGCAGGTTTCTCCTTCAGTGTGCTGAATTTGGCTGCGTGCGTGCCTGTCACTGTCCTCTGCTGGAGGGACAAGTCTTGCACAGGTTTCCCTGAGGGCTGTAAAGCTTTGCAGGCTTCTCAAAGGTGTTTGGTCAAAAAGATTTGTCTGAAATTTCTCAATGGACTAACAACAGAGCACATGGCTGAAATCCGCAAGGAAAAGTGGATGACTTCTAATTAAAGGGTGTAAGCTTCAGGTTTGGATACAATCTCCTCTCCCCTCTACCTCCCCCCGGCTCCGCCA
Organism: Scolopax mira; assembly: GCA_004320125.1. Classification (NCBI taxonomy): domain Eukaryota; kingdom Metazoa; phylum Chordata; class Aves; order Charadriiformes; family Scolopacidae; genus Scolopax; species Scolopax mira. Next base: position 69,228 of record BJBW01007338.1, on the reverse strand, counting down.
CATCTCCAAGGCTCACACTTCAAATATTTGGATTCAAACTTCAATTCTCCCACTTGATAAGAAGGTGATGTTTGAGTTGTCTCTTGCTCAGGCACAGATCAATGTGCAAATAAACAAACAAAGCCTCCTCCTGAGACGTCACAGCAAGGCTTCCCCCCAGCACAAAGTGACACAGTCTGGTGGGGCCACAAAATCCGTGTCCCCATCCATGTGTCTCCTTGCTTGGTTTGTGAACTGAGGAAGGAAGGTCAGGTAATTGCATGGCTGACAGCTTCCAATATTTTAGGGTTAATTTATCGTAATAGATGTTTGAAACCCTCTCAGCCCTGAAGACATTAGTACACACCTCCGCTTTCATTAAAAAAAAAAAAAGAAAAAAACTTTATTTGTTTTCATGCTGAGCAGATAATCTGGATATTGTGTGTCAGATTCAATTCGAAGGCCATAACAGAATGACAAATAAAAATCCTCCCTCCCTACTTCCCGCAACAGTCTTTTTTTTTCCTGTGTTTGGGATATTGTGATAATGGATTTGTGTCTGTAGGACCCACTGGGGGTTGAGAGCCCCTGAGTTTGTGTATATACGAAACATGTTGGAGTTATAATGATGTGAGTTTCAAAGAAAATGAGTTGTGCTAAAGTTCTTTCTATCAATATCCGTTGCTTTAATAGAAGATACTATCACTGCTTGTGAATCTTGCCACATCTTAGGGTTTGAATCAGATGTATTTACAGCCCTGTACTTAAAAAAGGTAAGAGGGCAGCACTATTAGTTTGGGGGGGTTGTGTCTTTTTTAAACATAGTTATTACAAGGAAAAAGCATCCATTTAGTTTGGTTTGAGTTCAGGGGGGTTCTGGATCAAAAGGCTAAAGTTATATCCTGAAATTTGAGAAGATTTGTATCGTTCATATCTGCATCTGTATTTATAAACTCAAACGAAACAAAACGCATAAAAAGATGAACAAACAAATGCACGAACAAAACTGACACCAGATCCCTGAGTCTACTGCTGAATTTTGAACAAGTGCAGATCTGGGTACAAGCTTTTAATCCATTTTCTCATTCCCCCTAATTGTCATTTTTTGTTGGACACGTACCTAACATATGCCAATTATTTGCTTTTTTATAAACACGAGCCTTGCCCAAAGGTAAACAAGGCAAACGAAACACAAGGCAAAGGATGGCTCTGCATTACAATTTTTCTGGCAGCAAAGGCAGTTTGAGAGGACCCTCCCCTTCTCTGGCCAATTGTTCCTTTTTTTTCATGCTGCAAGCAGCTCTCCTGGCAGAAACGTCAGAACAACTCTGTATAGGGGCTCAAGTGGATCAGTTTTAAAAGATTTATTCTTAAATGTGGTCCGGTGTCAGTATAGCCCTCCGGCAGTTGCCTCCTGTATACCTGGAGCAGTAAATTGAGTTGCAATGTAGGAAGGCACAGCCAGGGTGGGAAACTATGCTAAATTGGTTTTCCCCCTGAGAAATTATGATGTGGTAGTGGGTGTGCTCAGCCAGCCCCAGACACAACAGGGAGGGGCTGTGGGATGAGGGGTTTCAGCTGTTTAAAGTGTGGGTGGGATAGTGGGGCAGGGTGGGAGAATAAAATCGTTGCTGGAAGTTTGGGAGGTGATAGGGGAACAAGGAGACAGGGATGTGAGAAGGAAAGAGGTGGCTCTAGGAGAAACCTCAGGGATGTTCTCTACAGAGAGGTGAGTGTAGAGCTGGGTTTGGAGTGCAGGTCCATTCTGGAAGTTGTTTTTTATACCTGTTATGTATTTTATAACATAGTATGTGTGTGTATATATGTTTATAGTTATATTCTGTCCGTGGCCCAGGAGTAGCCTCTTTGTCTGACCCTGTCATTCCTAGGCTCTTCTGCAGGCTGGGGACTGCAATTAGAAGTCGTTTGGGAGCAGGTTTCTTTGATCCTTGTGAGCTGGGAACTGGAGGGAGTCTGTGAGAAAGAACAGCATGCCAAGCAAGTGAAATGGGCTGCCACCACCTTCTGCCCTGTGTGAAAAAGGTCCCTTCTTGCCTTCACACTGCAGGGCTCATGCCACTGTGTATTCTGCTTTGCAAATGGTGGGTAGTCCTCTTTCCTTTTTACTGCCAGGCCAGACACAGCTTGTTTGGGACCTTTATCCTGCTATTTCCTGCTCCTCTGGAGGAAACTGGCTCCTCCCTACTCCTCTCACCTGTTGAGGATGCTGGTTTTGCTTCACATAGCATTACTCATGTGCCACTATTCCCCTTCCAGGAATCTCCAGCAAAAGTTACATCTGTAATGTTTTTAACTGGTAAATGACCTCATATAAGCCACATCCATGAAGCACTCAGACCTCCCTTCCCTGTTTTGTGGGTTTTTTTCCATCTTGCTCAGCTCTGATCAGTGCTAGTCATAAGCAGGTTTGTGAGAGGTCGTCACCAATGTAGTCAATTAATTTGGTTTGCCATTATGATTTTTGGGACCTGTGGGAATGGGGTTTGCCAAGTTGTACATCATCCTCTCTGTTCTGCATTTCTAAGATAAAGGAGAACGTGGCTGAGGAAGGGATACAGGTTCACTTCTTCAGCATCATTAATACCATAAAGGAAATCTACTTTATTTCAGCTATGATCTAATATTTTTTTTTCTCTTTTAACCAGTACAGGAGTTTCACTGAATTTCACTGAATTTTTTTAGAGTTCACTGAATTTTTTTAGAGTTTTTTAGAGTGGAGATCATCTATTCCAACTCCCCTGCTGAAGCAGGATTGCTCAGAACATGTTACTCAGGACTGCATTCAGGAGGGTTAATGAGTTGCTTATCCTTTTTTTTTACTGGAAGGGGTGGAAAGGAGTTAGCTTACATTCAAAGCCTTTACCCATGCCAGAAATCTTCAAGGAGGTGGCACAGGACTGATACTACACCTATAAAATCATGTTCCTCAGATGGTGTAAACTGGCTCAGTTCTGACAATGCCAGAGTAATTGGCATGAGATGTGAATCAGGTCGCATTCAGCCTGAGAATGTTATCAGTGAAAATGTTCTAGTAGGAGGTGAACATCAAAGAAGAAAAAGGAAATCAGAGGAAGGTGCAAAATAGAGTTACTTTACCCATAACATCAGTGTTCGTGTCCTGCAAAATTACTACAAGAAACAGCACGATACCGAGGTGCATTAAACAGATCTTCTTGTCCCAAGGAAAATATCCAGATGAAAACTTGAAAGTCTTAAGTTTTTGCAAAGCTATGTTCTGATTAGGGCAATAGAAACATTTCTCTGTAGTTTTCTTGTGCTATGTTCTTTTTGGGCATGTTGGTATTTCAGCTTAGTTTTAACAAGTTGAAATGCTGTAAGAAAACATATTTCAACGTAGGGGGAAAATAACCTAAAAGAAAACTTTAAAATTACTGCAATTTTTCTTTAAAAATGAAAAAAAAAAAAAGAGGATTTATTAAAACAGACCTTTTCCTGCAAACTGTTCTGATTTCAAAGAATTGGACTTTTACAAAGAATAATAGGGTTATTGAAAAGTACCCGGGCAGCTCTTCTGCTGTCACTGAACCATGTTGTCAGTGCACCTCTGTTTTCAAGGCAGTGCACCTTTTCTAAAGAGCTCTGCTGTCTGCAGACACAAGTACCCTCTCTGGGCTCAGCCCAACACCAACCTTGAGAGTCAATGCACGCTTTGTGTGGATCCCCTTTCACAAAGATCTGCCTCTATTCTTGCCTTGTTCTTTCATTCTCCTGGTGCAATGTAAAGGTCACTCTTCATGAAAGTAGATATTTGCTCTTTGTGTTCAGGGGGTGAAAAAAAGTATAACCCTTGCATATTACAGAGGGTTTAGGAGGCATTAATGGACGCTCTCTGTAAAGTTTCTTGGGCAGAAATTCCTCCTTTTTTACTGTCAAAACATGGTCAGAAATGTTCATGCCTCCCCACAGGTGGGGATGGTATAGAGGGGTCATTTTCTGGCAATGGTCCTGTTGCTCTTACATTGTCCCTGTGCTTGAGGCTGGGGTTTCTGCTGTAAAGCTATAGCACTTTCTGTTTGCACTGGAGTTTATAGAAGGTGCTTTCCTTGGTCTCACACTGAATTCCTTCTTGAGTCCCCTGAGTTCAGGTTGTATTACATCCCTATTGTAAATTGAATAACAATTGAATAACCATGAATAATAATGGTTTGGCCTCAGATGGCAACAAAGGAGCATGTGGCAGTTGCTCCCACAGACCAGAAGGGTCCTCTGAGAGACCAGGCAAGGTAGACAACT
>BJBW01007338.1:371-64849 GCA_004320125.1 Scolopax mira | reverse complement strand
GGTTCTGTCCCTCTATAGCTTGATGGTATTATGGTACACTGTGCTCTTCAGAGACGAAGTTAAAATGATGAATTTGGAGTATAAAATGAAATGACGTAAATAGGGATGTCCATTTTAGGTTTTCAGCTTATGGGATTGCCAGTCACTGTTGAGTTCTGCTTTGTGGACAGGCTGTAGAGCAGCTGACATTCTAGCAGGTGTGGGAGGAATAGGCAAAGTGCCTGAAAAATGTGATCTTTTGGATGGAGAAAATAGAAAGCCACGTGAGTGGAGCATGGGAATTGGGTCTAGCTTAGCTTAGTGAGAACACACTGGGTGGGGAGCTCTCTGAACAAGTTGAGCTGGGAGCTGTAGTACCAATCATCTTTGGTAGGAGGGGATAAACACTCGAAATCCAGTTCCCCAAGCACAGAACTCTACTATTAAATGACAGGACTTACCCTGTTAGTTAGAGTTACAGCAGGATCTTAATTTCTATTTGGGTCAGTCACTTCAGAGGAATATTTTCAAGAACTTGCTTGTCAATGCAGGAAATTATGAATATAGTAGACTAAGTTTCCACCCAGTCTGAGCAGTCTTGAGTTTAAATAATAACATTTCATCTTATTTAATGAACTGTCAGCCGTCTCCTGAGGAAGACACTTTAATGAGTGGAGAATCATGTCCAATGCTTATTTATCTAAGTCAGGAGCACAGATCTGATAACGATCTCTTTTCATCTATGTATCCGATTTGTGTATCTGTCAGGACAGTTCCTGATCCATATGAAGGTAATTTGCATAAGAAAGGAGGAACACACTGAGTGGTCACTGAGTTTAATTCTTCACAGCCAAGGGAACTTCAGCTTCTTACCAAAATAGACTGAATGTCAAGTCAGAGTGTGCATAAAGGAAGAAGAAAGTGGAGGACCTGAAAAGGAAAGAAAGGGAGAAGAGACTAGGGTCAGTGCTCCAACTCAAATTAGTTGGGAAGAGCTCACATGTATTAACACAGTGCAAATGCTTCAATCTGGTCTAACTATCAAAAATTCATTCAATTATCTAGGTCTCAATACTAGCTAAGAAACAAAGAGTGAAAGTTGAGTTAGAAAAGAGAATTTTTTGTAACTGTCTTACCTGAAATCCAGTGGCTGAATCACATAAGGTAGAGAAAAAGCTTATAAGTAAAAGTGGGGGAGGTGGAACTGAAAAGATACAGGCTTCAGTGTATTTGACAACAGAAATCAGGCTTCTGGCATTCACTTAGACCAAAGGAGAAATGCTCAAGCTGCCTAACTTCAGATACTTATAAAAAGTCTAATTAAAACAATTAGTCTTCCCTAGAACCTTGCATAGGCTCTGGCAAGATCAATGTTTCTCTCCGTTTCCTGCAAAGGGAGCCATGACAGACTAGCTTTTAACTAAGGGAGCAAAATTAGTGCATACATTTAGGTGGAGGAATATTACTACTGCCTCAGATAATAATTGAGCCCAGATGAAGCATGGGAGCGATCTTCAGCAAACCTCAGTTATGGTACATAGAGCAGAAAGGGTTTCTTCATGAGCACTGTTCACAGGCAGCCTAAGCTGTGTTAATAGGTAGGGGAGGAGGGACAAGGGCTCTTCCTGTCTGCAGCTTATCTCCTGAAATCTTCATGAAAATGTTAGAATAACTAAAAATTGCAATTTTCCAACAGCTTCTGTCATGTATGACGCTTCTTGTAACTCTTCTGCAGAAGGAACTGTTACATGGAATAAAGATAAATTGCTCACTAGACTGGAAGCTGATAGTTGTTTAAGCAGTGTTCATTGAGACACAGGAAAAGGAATTTGCAGGGACCTTGAGAGACTCCTTTGTCTGTATCTGTGCCCCAAGGCAGGACCTACTTTACATACCATTGCTAACACAGTGACATCTTCCCTCTGCCTTCTGTTCTGTGGGTTAACCAACCCACTTCTCTCAGCCTTGACTGACTTCTAGACTCCAACACTACCATTAAACTCTCCTCCATCCATCCATGAATCTCTGTTCTTGCATGCTTACCAGATCTGACTGGGGAAAACAGCAGGTCTGAATTCAGCAGCCTGGTCTGAATTCAATATTTGCTGTGAGAGAGAGGATGGACTGAATGAGATTCCAAGGTCCCTTTAGACTTGGTTGATTCTGTGACTACAATTTTTGTAAGGTGATACCCAAATCTCATGCACAATATTGAAGTCAAAGACTAGCATGAGCTGAGGGAAGAGTCGTGATATCTGTCACAGAAGTGAGCTATGCCAGTGTGATGTCTGTTTCTTTCCTGAAGGCATGAAATTATTGCCTCAAATTGAAGTTCTCTTCCATTCTAATTTCAAAATCCCTTTAGTAAGGAATTGCTTCTTTACCTCTCTTCCTCCCCCCCCCCTTCTTTTTTTTCTTTTTTTGGTTAAAGTGCTGTAAGAACTTTCTGGACAATTTCCTCTATTCTTTACTTACCAGATGTTTGCATAGTTGAGAAATTCAATATGGGCAAACAGAGGATTGTAACTAGTAATAAGTACATTTACTGTCTCAAAAGCATTAATTTTCAAAAGTTGAGAAAAATTACAAGCAAAATTGATTAGGAGAGAAACTGTGGGCAGGGAAAAAGCTGATTGCAAATTGGGGATTCTGTAAGAGGAGCTTATTAGATATCCAGAACCCAAAACAACACAATTTCACATGAAATAAGAAGACAACTTTGGCTGGAATCCCAGCCTTGATCTGTTATAAAAGAAGAGAGCAATGGGAAATCTATATCCATATATAAGAATTACTTCTAAAAATTTAAGATGGGAAATGGAAAACTTTAAAGAATTAGGTGAATTTTCTTTTGTTCTGCTGACTTTGGCTTCTAATAAACCTTACAGCATGGTAATTGTGTGAATATTATATAATAACATTTAAAAAAAAAGACTATAAGGTTTTCACTATGTAATAGGTAGCACAGTATCAGTCTTAGGCAACAAAATGGAATCATGTAAACTGATGCCAATTGATAAAGAATCAAAGGGTAGAAAGAAAATCAAGGTTCATCAACATGATTTTGTAGAAAAAAGATCTTTTCAAACAGAATTAGTTTTATTCTTTGAGTCTGCAGTTTTATTTGATAAAAGTGTGGATGAACATAATGGATTTACTTTTGTTCAAGTAATTCCCAGCCCCCTAGCACTTTATGGTGCTAATTTCATTGTAGATTAAGAGCACTTATACATCTGACACTGGATAACTGCTGGTTTTAGAGACATTGGCTAACCTGGAAGAAGAAACAAACCAACAACAAGAGAAAACTCCAACAAGGATATTTCTAAGGGTGTACACAGAGATCAGCACTAAACTGCTGTTTTTCAATATTTTTCATTTGAAGTATTATTAACCCACCAGCTAAGGAAGGAAAAGTGACTTGGAAACTATCGAAGTCCTTTACAGGGACCTACATGAGGAAGAGGTACTAGATAGTGAAAGACTTTTCAATCTGGAAAAGGGATAAGGACAATCAATGGCTGGAAGCTGAGAGTGACAAATTCAATTTAAAAACTAGGTGACTTCCATTGAGACCAATCTGAAGCTTGAGTTGTGTATTCCACACTGGCACCAGGACAAGACAATTCTTCCTTTGCACCTGGGTGCAAGACAGCACAATCCGGATACATGTTAAATTAAAAAAACAGAGTCAGGAAGCTTCTCTTCCCTCTTGGACCTATAAATTTTGCATCCAGCACATTGCAGCCTTGGAAAAATTGTGTCCATCCTGTGCCTGCTGCCTCTTTGGGGCAAATGCTAATGATTTGCTGATGGGAATGTGCCTGTCTCCTCGTTCTCTGGCTGCACTCACTGCCTTCCCCACCGAATGGCATTAATCATGTCAGCTCCCCTTTCTACAAGAGTGGCTGGTTTAATGGGAAACTTCAGCCAGCATCAATATCCTGAGGGGAGGAGGAAATGAAGAGGAGAGCATGTAGCAGGGAGGTAGCTAATGGTGAAAGCAGTCACTGTCTGTTCCAGAGCAGGAATTTGATAGGGACAAGTCAGGGTATAGAGACTGGATTTACTTTGAAAGCCCAGGGGCAGTAGGGATGTCAGCTGGATCTGCAGTGCTAGAGCTGGGAGAGGTCTCTGGGAAGAAGAAAGGATGGTGTGGCATGGTCGAGATCCACAGGCTCTTGCCAGGGAAGGTGGAAGGAAAACCAGGGCTCAGATTATAAGTTTGAGCCTGAAGTGTGGGCTAGGGAGAGACTGAGATAGAGACAAATAGAATGAAAGCAGCTATGGGGATGCAGTGCTTCTGGAAGGGGGTCAGGTGAGGGGTATGCGGAAGACAGAACCAGCCCGAGCAGAACTGAAGGATCAGCTCTTCTCAGAGGCAGCTGCTGAGGGTCATCGAGGCATTCCTTTCATGTGTTTTCAACAACTCCCCAAGCTTTCCCATGCTTTGTGGCAAGGTGTCATTTCTCTCTATAGCCACGGGGCTGCAACAACTGCTGTTCCCATCTTTCCTCTGAGATGCACTAGGATGCCATCTAACTGGGGAATCTCCATGGTCTGGAATTACCTGCCAGCAAGTGTATGGAAGTGGGATGTGCTTATGTGTTTCTGAGCCCATGGATGTGCAGGTTGCTTTGGGAGTGCAAGGGAAGAGGGTTTAGCCCAGGGTTCATTGTTGACTTGTCCTGCTTATTCCTCACGCTTCCTTCCAGCATCCTCCTCCTCTTGTTCCCATGTTCCTTTGACAGCTTGTTATTAGAAACATTGCGGCCTATTAACTATAATTAAGTTAAACACTGCCTTGTAAACCTGTGTGTGACTGACAGGTTTCTCGCTGTACCTGAGCACACAAGATCCATCCTTTCATCCTGTTTTCACAGTGCCATCATATGCTACCTTGTATTTGAACTTCTCCACTTATTTTTGTCACCCATTTCTGAGTGAGGATGGACAATACATTTTACCACCCAGTATACACAGAGAATGAGGTCCCTGGAGTCTTCTTCCTGGGATGTTTGGTCTGCAAACAGAGACCTCCTTTTGAGAAATATGGCCCAAAAGCCCTGGAAGTCTTTGGCAGAAGGAAATAAGAGTGAAAAAGCATAGATAGCATAGGCAGCATGGGAAAACCTTCCATGTATGTGATGAACTGAAGCTGGGGAATTTATTGTCACAGGATATTCCTGAAATTAATAATTTAGGAGAAATCAAAGAGTTTGCCACCTCATTGAGAGCTATGTCCAGACAAAACATGATACAGGTTGAGATATATAATGACTAAATCTCCACAACATAATCTAATTATCAGGCAGGGTTAGGCAAAAATGACCTCCCATGGGATGAAAAATGCACAATTAAATGTGTTAGATCTGAGCTGATGAGCAGGTATGTTAAAACTTCTCCTGAATCACCCAGTAGTGATTTTTTTATGAGAATTGCCATAGCAGATCAGACAACCTTTTTGCTTCTCTTCTTGCCATTATCCTGTGATCTTTTGAGACAAAATATTTTATTCCCTTTCACATGGACATTTTTGCAAACAGTATCTCAGAGGTCTCAGAAATCTGATTTCACACTCGCTTGTGAAAATATAGCCTCAAACAGGCTCTCTACCTAGCAGTTTCTGGGTAGCTGATCAACCTCGGAATATCATTTCTTGGTTGATTCTTGGGTTCCAAGATATTGATTTCCCCAGTATAAATTTCATGGGCACCATTTGTTGCGCTTCAGCCTATGCATAGTTCCACTGGCAGTGGAAAAAAAAAATCCTATTGACTTCATATAGATCTGTCACTTTTTTTTTTTTTTTTTTTTTTACTTTTTCTAAAGGTTTCACACAAATTGTTTTAGGAACAAGGTGTCTCTCAAACCCATCTGAGACATGGTGCTGTTCCGAACATGGTTCAAGGATGAGTAACATACTGAAGGTTCATGTGGGAGATGTAACTCCTTTATACCATCCCAGTGTAACCAACTTGATTTGCACCAGCACCACAGTCACTTTTATGCAACTGTGACACACGTCTTGCATCTGGTGTCCCAGTTGGGCCAACCTGTGGTTGATGGATAGTATTTATTCCCTATCTGGGTGTTTTCTTTGTTTTGAGAATATTCTGCTCACTTCTACTGCCATAAAGAGGTTGTTTGGTGTAAAGAAGTCATCTCCCAGATCTTCCTTTCTCTGTCAGTCATCCCCACAAACACTGAGTCCTTGCGAATGCTGATGTTTTTGCTGAAAGAGTAGTTTTCAACCTGCTTCCAACCTCTGAGTCGTGACATGCAAAATAGATCGTGACAACACAGAAAGTCCTCCTGTCATGCAGCCTTACAGCAACCATGAGCGTTGTGACCCCAGGTTTGGGATTCACTTGTCTAAGTTATCAATCAAACACACAGCACATGTACCAGTCCTCCCCCTCTTCCTGGAGGTTAGGGATGTATCTCATCCTGCCTGCATGTCAGTGTAGAGCCTGCCATCGTTCTGCTGTTCATATTACACCAGTCTCACAGAAGCTACATCCAGAAGATACCAAATTTGTCCTTCCCATTAAGAAAAGACCTCATTTTTCCAGGCATGTTTTCCATGCCTGTGGGCTCAGTGCATTAACATTGCTTTTCTCATCTCTGCCTGTGTATGATTACAATTGGAGCAAAGACTGGCACCGGAATGACAGTGTGGTGACTAGAGCAGCTGGGAAACGTGCTCCGTAGGAGATATTGCCCATGTTTGCAGTCAGCGTCAGAACCAGAGGTCCTGAGGCTGACCCTCTGCCTGCTCTCTTGTCCTCAGAACGTTTTCACAAATGCTGCTGATTGCAAACTGTGGCTGTTCTCTCCAGCAGCAGAGGGCCCAGGTGTTGTTTTATTTTTAGGTGTATTCTGGAGTCTGCTGCAGGCTGTGAACTGCCATCAGCAGAAGGACTGAAAAGCAATGAAGTGCTGCTCTTCACAAGAACATAGATGTCATTTTCCCCTGCATAACCTCCCTTTCAAGGATTCTGGCCTGCGAGATCCTGGCTAGTCAGTACGTGTGGTGCTGCAGCCGTGATGTGTGGTAGGAAGAGGGGACCATTCAGCATCACTCTTCTGCCCATTTCATGTGAGACCCACATTGCTTTGATGGGTGGCCGCAGGAAAAAAGACACCCATCATAGTCACTTTCCATTTTTTTCCTCCCAAATTATTCCTCTCTAAAGAACTGTTCCTCATCTCCCATGCTTGGACCTGCATAGATAGAGTGGATGGGGGTAGGCTGCAAGAAAAGGGATGCAGAAGGGTCCTTAGGTGAGGCTGGCCAAGCCCAGTCCCTCTGTCTTACTCCCCCTCTGACCCTGCAGGTGCTTGTTCTGCAGATCTATGAATGGACACGTGTGAGACATGGAGTCCCCAAGTGGAGGAGAGGAAAGAAAAAGCCTCAGGACATGTCAGGAGACAGCCGTGGGAAACAACATTCTAAAAGCAGTTTACATTGGAGGTCAGTGGCATTCTCCTTATTGCAGGTAGGGAAACCGAGGCAGAAAGAGCTAACAACAGCCTCCCAAAGTTGGCTCAGGCTCCCACCAGCAAAGCTGACCATCAAAGTAGTGTCTCCTGCAGCCCTGAGCTGCTGACCAGGCTGCCTCTGCCGTTTTCTCCTGGCAGTCCTAACTTGTAACTTGTTCTTTCTGCTGTCTGGGCAGTGGGCTGAAGGACCTCCAGAATAACAAGCTGTTGTAAACAATTAAGCTGATGATTTTGAAGTTGGGACATACCTGAGTTGAGGGGGAAGTTATTGAACACAGTCACTTGTTTTTTGAATTCTGGGTTATATGTGCCTGTCTCTGGTCCATCATACAGAGTATCTGAATGAATGCTCCTTAACACCTCCTTTCAGTCATTTTTGGTTGCTTGCCACAAAGAGAACTTTTCCCAAATCTGCTGTGCGAAGGAGAACCTTCCAGCTCTACAACTGTTATGTTTTGGAATTTTTTTTCTAGGTAAAGTATCTTATCTGATCTATGTTAGCCAAAGAGACTTCTTTGCAGCAAGTAATTACAAAGGTAATATTGCAGGATCCGAAGTGAATGCCGTGACACTCTTCTGGGGTCTCAAAGTGGGGCAACCCTGCTTTCACTAGGCTGACCCGCTCCATGGAAAAAACACCTTTCCATCTCCTTTTACACAGGTTAATTTCTTTCCACTGCTCCCTAGAACCTGATGACTTTGGAACAGGAGAGGTTCAGAGGAGTCATTCTGATGAAAAGAGGGGACATCTATATAGACAGGATGTCTTGAGATAGTGGAGGTGGCCTGTCTGCCAGCAGTGCTAGACTGCTGTGTTAGACCTTCACAAGAGCTAATACCATGCAAAGGACAAGACAAAGGAATGAGGAAAGATGTTGGAGAGCAAGACAGAGAAAAGGCTTTGGGGCTGTGAAGAGGGAATTGACACATATTTCTGGATCCTGTCACATTCACCTCTTCTCTGCAACCTTCATTCTTAACAGCTTTACTTTAAAATTTACAGCTCTATCACTCTTGGTACTATTTTTAATAACCAAGTGGATCAGCTTTAATGATAGTGACAATTTTTATGTTTTAATCCACCTCCAAGGTGAATTTACTTTCAATGTTTTCCAAACAAATCACTTTGATTGTTTAAAAATTTGCTCTAGCACAGCAATTTGTGAAGAGTTTCAAAAATTTGGCATATCTTCAGGAATCAGATTTTCTTTGAAACTAAATTACAAGAGCTCTCTTAGAAACAGGAATTCTGACTCCTATTCAAATCTAATTCTACCTTTGCACGAAAAAAAAAAAAAAGGAAAAATGAGTGGAATGATTTTAAAACCAAAGAATTTTATTCATGAAGGTCACTGCAAATTCTTTACCAAGTGAGACTGAGGAGGAATAGAAAGAAACCTTGGAAGAAATGCTGTAAATATTTGAAGGCAAATAGCAACAACCACAACAGTAGCAGCATGGTGTCTGTGAAAGTCTTATCTATTGAGCACAATCCAAAAAGAAAAGTGGTAATAAGGGAGTGTGGGAACAAATGTAGAATTAAAAATTGAAGCCTGCAAATATTGGTTAGAAAGCATTACTAATTACAGAAAATATGGAGTATATATATAAAATATTAGAAAGGAATGTGAAAAGTCAATGTAAGGTCCTGATCCTGGCTGTGAAAAAGCTAATACTGATGCCAGAAGCAGCAGAGCAACCTACAGGCCTTAGAAGCAAAGGACACGTGGTTAATGCCTGTAAGCCCTCTAGTTAAACAAGAAAGGCAACAGCTTACTGAAGATAAAACTACAAGGGAGAAAATCTATGTCAAACAAAGAACAAGGTGGCAATTGGTGTGAGAGGAGAGAGTATCTAAACATAGAGCCTCAAATACTCAGAAAATGGGCAGAGAAATCCCTGAGTGAAAACCAAAACCACTCAATAAAATAGCTGCAAATTCAGAGCAATGGCCAGTAAGTGTTTACAAATAGGGGATCTGCAAGGATGGAATCAAACTACACCTTTGAGGAAAGTCCAAACTTTTAGGAAGGAAAAGATGATGAAGATGTTCCAGCCCACCAGAAATATCTTGGGCAGCTGTGGGAACCACAAGTGAGAAAATTTTATTTGAGGAATGATGACATTTTGCATCGAGGAGCTGGGGTCATTCCTGAGGAACAGCACGGTTAAAAGGGAGAAAAAGCTGAATTCCCCTCAGTCCCCCAAAACCAGACAGTTTGCTGCAACCATATGACAGTAAAAGAGAGCTCACAGATTTGGGAATGCTGGCATTAGACACAATCCCACCAGAAGTGATTGCTGTCTCCACAGTTGCTCTGATGGGACACAAGGAGCTGCCTAGATCCTCTGAACTATGGCTGAGTGATTCAGAGGAGCAAGAAATGCCCAAAGAGTGTCAGAAGTGCCACTGGAGGAAAACCAGTGTCTGTCAGGCTGACACCTGCAGTGGTTGAGAGGTGAACACATCACTCCTGGCCAAGGGGATGAGCCGGCAACTGGGCAGCAGCTTCCTTGAGCACTTCAGCTTGTGGGTTCCGATGCTTGAGTTCAATAGCTTCCGCCAAAACCACCTGGCATTAGCTAAGGGGTGGATGCCAGGCTGAAAAGACATAGTACTTCAGGGGAATTAACTGATTATTAGTCTGCCAACAGGGAGTCAGCAAAGAGAATATTATTTGCTCCAGGTGGCAGAGGGAGTTAATAGCAAAGTCAAAAGGGAAGCAGTCCTGGTTCCTGCCCTTGCCCAGACACCAACTTGTACTTTTCTGCCTTAAACTTCTTAACTGTCCTGAAGCTTCTTAATTGCTTTCAACCTCAGCTCCCAGCTGGAGCCAATTTAGGAGGATGTGAGACAATTGGTTAAGGAGGAGTTTATAAAAAAAGCTATCAGTTGCCTTTGCAGGGGTATTAGGAAGTGATGTTTGTGCAGCTTTGGGATGAGTGAAGAGCCTGCTTTTTCTTGCTGGTCCACTACAATTTTACCAAGAGGACTTGGGACTGTGGGGACTTTTGAGGTTGAAGACACAACAAGTGAGTAACCTAAAAAGTGTAGATGGACTTAAGAGTATGGAAGTGCTAGTTCAGGTATTTTGCCTGGGATGTCAGAGTAAGCTTTAAAATGGTGCATAGCAAAATAAAGAGGTGGGATAGGGTAGCTTCTTTGTGCTCTCTTTTATTATCCTGAGGCTCCCCACTAAGTGATGACTTTGTATAATTAAAAGGAAAAAAGTAAATGGTAGCAATCCATCTTCACAATCACAGCATTTTCTCCTTCCCTTTGTTGAAGTGCTTTGTTCATCTCAAATTGGTTAAAAAAAAATAAAAGTTAAAAAAAAAATAATGAAAAATACAGAAATAGAAGTTGAATGGCTGCCTGTAGGGGCTGTATTTTTAGCAGCTCATCAGTTTATAGAGAAGCTCAGAGGTTGCAGATTCTAATTGCTAACCTGGAACATGGGAAGCAGGACAACTGAAAGTATACGTGTTGTAGTGAGAGTAAGGATTTCCAAGCAGGGAAGGAGGATATAATTGGCACCTTTGCTACTTACAAAACATGGTGGGACACCATGTGGTGAGGCCATCTGGCTAGTGTTTGTGGCACAAGGACCTGGTGAAAGACTCTTGTGGAATTGATCTGCAGGAGGTATTTTACCTTTTCCATGCCTGGAGCTGTGAATGTTTATGTGTCCACTCTGGAGAGGCTGGATTTGGATATTTGCAGATGGAGCATGTCAGATCCAACTGAGATACTGGCTGGGAGAAGAAAGTGAGCAAGTAGAAAATGACAAAACGGATGTAACAAGAATGTAGAACAGAGGGTGATCTCTGAGCACAGATCCTGGAGCCAGATACCTAAATACAAATGAGGTGTAAGCTCTCTTAAGCCTAGAAACATTAACTAGGTTCAGTTCAGCCCTGGGTCTGTGCTCAGGAAAGTTCATTTGCAGAAAGTTGCTGTGAGAGTGGGTGGTTGATTTCCTCTGCTGGTGTCCCAGGAGCCCAATGTGGGAAAGTCTCAGCTGGGACAGAGGAGGAGGTGCTTAGTCTATCCTTGCACTATGTGAAAAGGACATGGTTGCTGTCCTCCCCCATTCTGTTCTACACCCCCAAATTTGGATTTTGTGCTTTACAGTTCTGAGTCTTGAAATGGATGTCCTAGAATTGCTGACTGTGTACTGATAGCTCAGCTGATGGTTTGTGGGATGCTGGAGCCCATGGGGTTGGAAGTAAGGGAGAAGGCTGTCTTGTATTTTGCTTGGTATTCTGGCAGGTTTTTGGCTTGCTTTCCTGATAGACTATTTTCATCTCCCCTGTCCTACTTCCTTCCACACAGGCCTTATTTTCCCCCAGGGACTATAACTAAACTCACTCTTGTCTATAATCCCAATTGGTTCATCAGTTCTTTGGAGCATTTCCAGGCATACAGAAAAAGATTATCACGTGGGTAGACCATCTGATGCTGTGTACATAAAAAAAAAAAAAAAAAAAAGCTATGTACAGACCAGACTGTGCTAAACAGGCCTTGCTATGGCTGCAGTTATTGTTGTATGGACTCAATAGCAACCTTTTTACAGACAGACAAATAACACTATGAATACATCTTTCTCTGTGTGAATGACCCAATCATAATGCAAACCAAGGAAAAGATATCTGGCAGAAAAGGCATTGCAGGTAACTGCTAATTTGCTGAGGTAATGTGTTATGGGGATAGAAGTAAGACAAGGAAATAATAAATAAAAATAGATAAAAACATATGTAAGCTGTGCTGTAAGGACAGGACTTGAGGGCAAAATGGAGAAAAGCATGGCCATGGCTGATTGCAGATCATATCTGATTTGCAGAACGAACACTGAGTGGAGCTGGTAAGGTCATCCTTCCATATGTATGAGCTTGCTAATATTCTTGCTGTCTGGTTACCCCCCAACTGGATGCTTCAGAGCTTACTTTCCCTGAACCTTAGACTGCAATACAAAAGGAAGGACTTAAGAGGCAGCTTTCAGAGCTCAGCAGCGTGTGGGGGACATGCTTGATCCATATGAGGGCAATAATGCAACCCCCCTGGCCCCTTTTTCCCCCAGCAAGGCTGGCTGTGTGAGCACAACCTCGACAGTGGCCCTTTGGGATGCTACCGGCTGCTGGATTAGTCACGCTGCTGTGGTTCGGCCGCTTTCGGCTGCCTGCAGGGCTGTCACTTTCTTCTTCTTCAAGGAAGAGCCAGTGGGCTGAGGAGGCTCCGGTTCCATCTGCCAGCAAAAAGCGTAGCAGGGAAAGAGCAGCAGCTAAGGGGGAGGTGCTGGAAGCGGGGAGCAGCGGATTCCCTTGATAATTAAGATGGCTGCATCATCGCTTATGCAAATAAGGGAAAGAAGGAGTCTTTCTGCAGCAGGCTGTCTGAGAGGAGGAGAGAACAGAAAGATGGAGCTGTTCTCCATGAAGGAAAATACCTGGCCTGCACCAAGGATGTGTGATCATGCTTTCCTTCTTGCCAGAAAAGGCATAATCAGGAGCCCTTCAGGACAAGGGGTTCCTGGTGAGAGTCTGGCTATTCTCCTGTGGTATAAAGTCACACAAACCACATGAAGGCTCGGGCAAATACGAGAAAATTCTATAACTGGTTATTCCTCAAACCCTCCTGTACCCACATGTCACAGTTGTGTCTCACTGTGCCTGTGCAACA
The DNA here is from genome assembly GCA_004320125.1 of Scolopax mira. Classification (NCBI taxonomy): domain Eukaryota; kingdom Metazoa; phylum Chordata; class Aves; order Charadriiformes; family Scolopacidae; genus Scolopax; species Scolopax mira. The sequence continues at coordinate 51,684 of BJBW01007338.1, read as the reverse complement.
CCAGCATTTTGACACACTCATGCCCATCCCTCAAGTTCTCCATGTGCTCATAGCTGATGGTGAGGCAGGTAGGTGCAGTCCAAGGCATGATATGTAGAACTAAGGCTAGTATCTACCAGCCTGAACTATCCCTAGACTGCATGGGAATTTTTCTTTATCCCTCTTTACTGATGCTTGGAGAATGTAGCTCCATTACTCTTAGTGGGAAGAGAGTTAAGCAATATTGTCATCTTACACCACCAACATCTTCCTGTGTCTGACACCACTACAGATGTATTTGTGTTCACCGTTTTCCACTTGTGATCATTCAGCTTGGCAAGACATCTGCCTTTGCTGGTGCAGGGAAAGAATTCAAATGAAAGCTGCTCAGCAGCCAGCTGTGGGTACCCTCCCCCTCTGTCCTGCTGGGCTGCTGAACAAGGTGGCAGCAGACTTTTTAAAATTTGAAATGTATCATTCATTGCTTCCTTGCCTAGGAGGTAGAACTGGACAGACCTTGAAGAAGCCAGTGATGTGAAATTAGCAGAAGACTGTCATCTTCTGTCCATGTCCCCCCCCCTGCTTAGTGGGCAGAGTCCACTAAGGGCAGAGTGTGCAATAAGGTCCAGCAAGACAGCTTTGATGCCAGGGAGAGCATGTGGAGTAACAGTGAGGAGATCCTGACAATGCATCAGCTCTGCTTCATTCTTATACATCTCAGGCTTCACAGCAGACGCCTGTCTTGCCTGCTAACGTCTGAGTTTGGATTGTTATTTGAAAAGCATGAACAAAGTCATTCTATTTCCAAAATGCAGATACACAAACCATAAAAGAGTTACACAAAGTCCTTGCAGCAGGACTGTATGTGTGCAGGATGTGAAGATAGGGCTGGGCTTAAGCATGAGATTCTGCTCTACTCAGAGCAGAGACAGCTGCGCCAGAGCTCTTCCTAACTGAGGGGTGGTGAGGAACTCTGGATTTAAGATGGTGCTTAAGGCAGTATCGACCTGGTATCATGGACATCTTCAAGCAATCCAGAAAGTTCCTTTTCTACTGTTCCTTAGCTGTATCCTAATAGGATTGCACACCTTCTTTCTGGTTTACTGGAGGTGGGAATTCTCACGGACGTGGTTTATTGTCAGGGGAGCAGCCTAATCAAAAAACATTGTCTTGTTTTCAGGTTTGACAGCTTTTAATGCAGAGCAAAGATAAATTAACAAGTGAAAGAGGAAGGCACAGCAAAATCAGTGCTGCCGATTAGCTAACAGGGGATCTCGTCAGAATTCATACCTCTCTTCCAACAATTTCTCAATCTCAGTGGAGCTCTGTTGCTGAGTGAGGAGCATCTCCTCATCCCAGATCAATTAAGCCACACCAAATCACCATTTTTGAATACTTTTTTTTTTTCATTCCTGTCTCCAACACAGATAGGTAGATACATTCACAATCTCTTATCCTTCCTTTTTCTGTCGCCTTCAAAGAAGGATCAGCTCTCTTCTTGCTGCTTCCAGAAGTGGAATATTATTTCACTGACATGAGGGCAGGGAAATTCTGGATAATATCACACCCATAGCTAAGACTTAGCCTTCATATGCCACAAAATGGCATAGCTGAACCAAGAAGACTGGTAGTAGTGGAGCTTGGGCTACTTTCCTTCTCTGAGGTTGTCTGCAATAAAATGAAATTTGTGCAAATAATGGTTTCTCTTGCCTAGGATGCAACGATTCAGTTGTACTTTGGCTATGTCAGCCAGTGGCCGATTTAGGCTTATCCCAGTTGTGGGTAAATTGCAGCATGATGCTGCACAGAGCAGGGAGTCACATCTGAGCAGGAGAACAGTTCCTCTGGCAACACTCTTAAACATACCACAAATTAGCTATTCTCCTTTTTGTCTTTAGTGTGGCATATAACAAATGCATATTAAGGCTGGATGGATTCTGTTCACACCAGAGACTTCTACAAATGAGGAATTTGCAGGAGGGCTATGGTTGCAGCAATGTTGTTTTGTGTCTTCTGTTCCTCATCTGAGAAAAGGTGGAGTTGGGGAAGTAGCAGAAGAATCCCACCAGAGCACTCTGCTTCTTGCTGAGAACCAGTTCTAGGAGAAGGGGAAGCTGACAGTTGCCTTTACTTCCATGACTTGGTAAGGCCTGTTATCTGAAAACACCCTAGAAAAGGTGTATTTATGTAAACATTAAAAAGTGAAGTCTGTGGAGTCCAGGGCAATCCATCTTTTAAATCTCTCTTTTATAGCATTATTATGTGAGACAGTCTCATAAAAAGCTCTCTGTAGATGTTATTACATTGCATTGTGGCTTTGGAGAGTGAGCTGAAGAAGCTGTGAGTTTGTGCAACAGCACATGTTAGCATGAGTTATGGTATGTCAGGGGCCCCGTGTTAACGATCAGAGAACCTATTCAGCTCCTTTAAGGTTAATCAACTTGGCATTTGTGTCAGGTGTAATGTCTAATTAAAATGATGGAAGGGGTGTGAATGCCTCCTGGCAGAGGAGGGAAATGGCACAAAGAGGCAGCGTCAGTGCCATATTGGTTTGGAAAATCAATAAGAGGAGCTCATTTTATCCCAGTGTATCTCTGCATTTGCCATTCAGTGGCTTATTTGAAATGGTGCCAACTGGCTGCCTGGGAGCCTGGGAACTGCATCATTTGAAAACACTTAAAGACAATATTAGTGGGGAAAGGAGAGGGCATTGCCTTCGGGCATGGATTGGGAGGTTGAGCCAGTGTCCTCAAGATGAGGGTAGTCTGGGCCATGGAGATTTGGTGGACAGAGATACTCATGGAGAAGGAAAGGACTGGGAAAGAAGGGAAAGGGTCTACTGAAGGAGAAGGTCTAGAAATCCAGAGCGTAGAAAGCCAAGGATGGCTGAGTTGGAAAAAAAAGGCCTTTGAAGGAGAGAGACATAGACTGCCAACCTGATGGTGGAGAGCAGGAGGGGGAATAAGTCATCTTGGGCATTTATGTGTTCTCCCAAGCTTCTTCTGGTAACTGTTGGTGATGGTGTAAGTGAGTAAGTAACCAATCCATGGTGAAAATTCAAAAAAGTGGATAAACTAAAAAATTAGAAAGCGATTTTTAAACTGTCAATGTTTTTTGTTGATGAAAAGTAATTTTCATACAAACTGAAACACTGAGGAAAGGTTTGTGGTGTCTTTTTTTCCCTATTTTCTGTTGTTTGAAAGCTCAGGAATAGGAGAAAATGACATAGATGTTGTCTTTAGATTTGCTTCTCTTAAGAGTATAACTTTGTAGGACACTGTAAAAAATAGTTTAAATTTCCTCAGGAAATAGTTTTTGATGAGTTCTACTCATTTTTCAGGACGTGACAACTCTGCTAGTTGTGCAGCCAGCTGGACAGACATCCATCCAAGTAACCGCACAAAATGCGTTAAAGCTGTGGATAAATCAATAACTTTCCATCTATGCAGTTACACTTGTCTGCAAATATAAACATTTGCTCATTATCACCACACACAGTTTCATCTCCACTGAATTTTTAATGAAAAGGAATGATAATTTATTCACTAGTATTTTTTTAGAAAAATGATATCTTAATGATTTTACTCCTTCTGGTTTAAGAGAGCTTACTGCTTTCCCCCAGCCTATATCCTTAGTACAGCACACTGGAGTTCAGATATACTCTGCCTACATTTAAATACCTAAACCACTTTGAGAAGCACAATCAGCCTTGGAAGCAGTGAAGAAAGGGTCCTCTAGGTGTCAAATTAGGTCTTACAAGGGCTGAACTGTCCTCTAGACAGTCTGCTCTCTTCACTTGCAATGGACACAAGTGCAATACTCTTCTCTTAGATTCTTTGTTTGACAGAGGTGGGATAAATACGGGCCTGAGAAGGGAATTTAAGAAGCAGCACTCAAGTGACTTAGTGGCAGTGTTCACCTTGCTTTTGAAAGTCCCAAACTAAGAGTTTTCTTTCTTCTCTCCCCTACCCCAAGCCTGTGACTCTGGTTGGATGACTCATATTTACATGCTCTGGAATCTCAGATTGGAAATGTTCTGGGATTACCCTGATTTATGACCTTTAAATGCTCTATGCAATGACAGAATCTCTACCTGAAAGCTCTTTAAGCAGAAATTAATTTATTCCTAACAGTGATTAAAGGAGAAAGTGAGAGGAGATGGAAATTAGCAAATCCATCTCTATTGCTGAGATCCCATTACAATTATAAGGAGAGGGTGAAAATCAGCATTATGCGTGTCAGCTGAAATCTGGTGCATTCATTTAGCAGCCCATACTTCCTCGGAAATGTCCTTGTATGGATGGATATACCTGTCATGCTGTCTTGGCCTGAGATGAATCAATTGTCTAGATGCTGGAATAGAGATGGAAGCCATTTGGCACAATATTAACTCCCATTTTGAGTTGAATGCAAGAACCCGAGGCAGTGTCCATCAAATAAAGTCTGGTGGGAAAGCTGATGTTGTAGACCTGTTGTATAGAGATGTTGGGAGTGTCATGGTCACAGAAATGGAGCTGCAATCTTGTGGCCAGGCAAAAAACTAGCAAAGGGACAACTGAGATAAGGATCAAACCCTAAAGATACAACCTGCTCTTCATTTGACAGTCGTAGTAACACATTTTTTTGGTATTTCAAGAATGGATTATAGCAGTTAGGATGTAAGTGAGCAAGTGGTAAATAAATTTGCTTACAAAGAAAACCTGGACAAAAATTTCAAATGCTTAAACCTTTTAGTTCATAGGGAAGATATGTCATCAAAGAAGCCTCTAGAGCACAGGAAAAGAAAAAATTACTGTTGACCTCAATAATATGAAAATGCCCACTAAGCAGACATTTCAGTGCTGACATAAAGGTGATCTTTGGTTTTTTTCCTAAGGCAGGTAGTAGCTGAAACCATTTTGTTTGAAATAGTTTGTCATTCTCTCTGAAAAATGGAAGAAGCAGTATTGCTGGCTGTGAGAAGAATATTTATAATTACATTTATAAATAGCTTTCACCAGTAGGCACGATTATTACATGCATCAAAGTGAAAAGAGGAATTTTTACTTTTTAGTCACAAATATCAGGTTTGTATCAGTGATGCTTAGGGATGCCCACACACCATGATGCCATAACTGGCCTCTGCTAGAAGAATCACCTTTACACAATAAAGAGATTTTGAGGCAAGACAGGAAATCCCAGGACTGCTAGAAGAAAGGCAAGCCAAAGGATTGTGTGATCTCTCTAAAATCTTCCTAGAAAACTTCTCACTTGAACACCCAGTGCTTACATGGGAAAACTTTTAAACCACTGGATTGCTTTGAAAAATCATGATTCTGCCCCATTTTTTATAAATGTGGAAAAAAGTTTCTTTTAGTTTCTCTATTTTTTTGGTAAGGATTAGACTTAATTTTGAACAGTAAACAGATACTGCAAAGCAAGTATCTGTTTACTACAGAGACAGAATATTGTATACAATGAAAGTGGATATTTCCTTTAGTTGGAGTCTTGTTTGTCTGATACTGTGTTAGTAGAAGGGGGGGGGGGGGGGGGGGGGGGGGGGGGGTGGGGGAAGTGTGTGTGTGTGTCTCTCTTTTTTTTTTTTTTCCACTATTCATCTCTGGCACACCAACTGATTTCACAGCTCTTTTCCTTGCAAAACTTATTCAGGTTGTGAAAGGCCAGGAAAGTTCCAGAAGGAACAATCAAATCAATACTTGTTAATGTGGTGTAATATACTTCAATGGATATTATGCTCCAAACATTCAAAGGCCAATTCCTCATTCAGGCTCAGGTGCCAAAATGCCTGATTTTTCTTTTACTTTCTTCCATCCCCTCTTAAGATCTGCAGTTTGGAAAGATGCCTCAGCACATCTCCAGTAATGATTTATCTTCCTGCTCTATTCAAGGAAACAAAGTGACTTCAGCTTTCTTGTTTAACAAAATAAAATAAAATCAGACACAAATCCAACCTGGCAGGATAAAAAAAAAAAAATCTATATGTACATATAAAGAGAGAAGTTCTCCTGCTTTAGAGCAGCAATATGAAATTATGTTGTAAATTAAATTACAGAAAGGGAGAATAATATGAACTGAAAAAAAGATTAGTTCCAAGACTGGGTTTCATTCATTGGCTTTCCTGGATTTTACTGGGCTCGAGTTGGGCTGAATTGCTCTCAGACACAGGGGTCTGGCTAATTAATCTCTTCTTTCTTCTATAATAGGGCCAACAAAGAGAAGAAGCAAAATGGGGGGAGGGGGAGAAATCGGCTTCAAATTGAAGCCTGAGAGAGTGTGAGAGCAATTACACTGTTTGCAGGAGGGATGTGAGGGGGTTTGCCCAGATGCACCCTTAAAATCTGGGTTGTGGGAAGGGGGTGGTGAAGAACTACGACTGTGCCAGGTGGGAGGGAAGGGGGAATATTAACCATCCAGACAAGGTGATTAGTATGGAATTGATAGGGAAGGGGCTGATCAAATTAATAGTGTATGTGAAGGAAGATTAACCAAATGCAGTTACAGAGAAGGGGTGGATTAGGTGGCAGATATTCAAGGTGCTATACAGAGAGGCCAAGGTGAGCCTTTCGTATCCTCCATCCACTCCTGGGGGGGAGGGTGGGACCTGGCAGACTGCTGGTAGGAATGAAGGTATAATTCTTATAGATTCTTAGAAACTATACCTTATTTCTTTTAAATGTATGTTTGATTGGGTTGGACTTGAGTTTTTAAGGAAGCCAAGCACCTCAGCAGAGATCTGCAGAACTTTTGGCACCTACTGCATTCTAGAAATCAGGCCAAACTCTTTGTCAGTGGAACTGCCAGAATAGAAAAAGGAGAAAATAACTGGATAATATTTGAATGAATTCACTGGGTTGTGTTCAGCTGCTTGAAAGAGACACAGGGGACAGGCCATCTCCTAGTGCTGCCTTCAGTCCTGCAGGCAGTTCACAGCGTTTTTCTGAAGGTACAAACAGGCCAAGCTGCTGGTTTGAGTTGCAGCAAATATTAGGGCTGTAAAAGCCGATGACCCTGCTTAGGTTCTCTTCCAGTAAGGAATAAAATTTACTTTATTTTTTTCAATTATTGCTGTGCTGGAGAGCATCTTGTGTTTGTTCCAGACAGCAGAAACACCTGATCTGTATGGGATGCACCTGAGACTGCAGCCACTGGAGAGGGAGATTCGATCCAGGTGGATCTTTCTGCTTGGAAACTAGTTCTTGTTCCCTTCTATCTCTCTGCTAGCACAGCAGATGGGAAATCCTTTCCACAGCCTTGATTAGAAGGAAAGTTTTGCCTTGGCTAAGTCCTGAGCCTATACCTCTCATCCTTTGTTTTAGTCCTTGATGAAAGCTGATATCTGCTCAGAAATTAAATTATCCATTCCCCTGGGGTTACCTTTGTGCTTCCTGCCCAGAGGCTTGGCAGCAGCACAACAGGCTTAAAGGCCTGTCCATAGCCCAAGGGATGGACATGAGAGAGGGCAACTCGTTCCCCAGCGATGTGTCAGGCAAAGGGGCTGGCACTGTAGCTACATCCAGGAGAATAAAATGAAGGAAATAGATAAAGGAGGCACAACGCATCCTACAAACAAGAACATGTGTCTGCATTTATTAACATTTCCAACGCGGATTTAATTCTCAGCAAAGTGCTCCTGCCTACACGAAGCCCAGGCGTGGTGCAGGAAACCTCTTGTTAAGTTCCATACAAGCCATTTTTTAGTGTGCCCTCCAAGGGAATCTTCAAACGGATTCTGTAATTTCACTGATAAATGGCTCTTTTGCAAAACACTATTTACATTTCAATGTCAGAAAGGCTGATGACTTTTCTTCCCCCCACCACCCCTTTCAACTGTCTCCTCCCAATGCCTTCAGGGAAGGATTTCTTGCCCACTCCAGGGAGGTAATAAACCATCTGTAGGTTCTGTGAGGATTGAGAAAACTGATGTGCTGGATTTCTCTGTGAAGAAATGCAGCTGTAGGAGAACAGCAGCAGTGTCTTAACTGGTATCTCCCTGGATTCTTCTAGAAATAGGAATACATCATTCTTGGAGACAAATCTGGGTATCAGGATTCAGAGTGTTTGTGTGTATTTTTCCCTTGGCATTGCCACAGGTTTTCTGGGTGGCCTCAGGCAGGCTACTTAATCTCTTTGGGGTCCTGTTTTCATCAGTACACGTGGGATGAAAACAGTGACTTTATTCCGTTTGTTTGTCCTGCCTATTCTGATTACAGATCCCTGGGGGCAAGGATTGTCTATCATTAAACAAAGCAGCCTGTACATGGGGATCCCAGCTTTCATATGGCCTCTGGGCACACAGAACAACAAAACGAGACTGAAAACACAGTCTAGACAGTAATATAATGTGCCAGAGAAAAACAGTTTGGCCACTGCTTCCCTTTTTATTTATTGCTTATTTGGGACTTTTTACCTTTACTGGTCACTTACTCTATCTGCTGACCTGCACTTAGGAAGGACAGAGCTTGAGATTATTTCCATCTTTATCCACCTTCCTGGGAAAAGGAATAAAAAAACCCCACAAATATCCATCCTGACAGTTCTTCATGTTCTTTCACTTCCCAACACTTGTATAAGTCTTGCTTGTGCAAGACTGTCAGGGTGCACCCCTGGTTCCTCTGGATGTGTTGGCTGAATTGGAACTGAGCCCTCAACAAAAAAGGGCCAAAACAGTGAAGACAGTAGAAACATGTAGCTTTCATGGGGTACCTTTAATATTCTTTTCCAATATTGAGGTCTTTTGTGCTCCTGTAATGTCTTATTGTCAGCATAGCATCTATATGCCTGATTTACTGTTAGATTAATTACAACAATCTGAAGATGTCTCAAGATCCCAGTGGCAGCCAGTTTGGAGAGCTGGCTACATGCTGGCATTGTCTCCTTCCTGGCTGTTCCTAAGAATGGGCTCTCTTCAGGAATTCACAATAGCAGCAGCTTCCCTCAAAGCCTCTTAGTTTAAGTTCCAAATTTGCATTTACAGCCATCTGAATTGAGTTCCATTTACCAGCTAATGCTCTGAAATGAAAGTGAAGCAATGCACCAGAAGATATTTGCTTGCTCTTTTTCCAGAAACATAGAAGGCTGAGTTTTTGTCTGTTGTAAATCAGGCTCTGCGGATTTCAGAACTGATTTTTACCAGTTGGTCTGATCCAAGAACAGCTCAACTGTTGCATATTGGTAAATCCTCTCCTTCAGATTACTGTGTTTAAGCCATATGAAGACAACACATCTTCCTCACTGCAATTACAGACGTAGAAAGCACTGGACTCCTGAGGATGGCATCACACCCCTGGCAGAAAGTTGGTTTATTTTTAAAATTGGTTCCTAAGGAAACCAAGCTTTCCGCAGTCATGTTCTCTATGTCTTTGTCTGTCAGTCCTTCCCAAGTAACTTTTACATAAATTAGGCAGTTTCAAGCACATTTTATGCAGTAGGAAATTAAACAGTTATGAAACTCCAACCCATGTTGTGAAGCTGGCAATGAAAAGAGCATGAAACTGGTGCTGCTCTTGACTGATGCATGAGTTCAGCAGTTACTGGTTCTGTCTGGATGCCATTTAGCTGATGAGCCTGATGCCTCCTGCCCCATCAGTGCTTTAAAGTCAAGAGTAACTGAGGTCTTTGAATCACTGATGAGGAACCCAGGTTACTGAGCTAACAGGAAGAGAAGGAAACTTGGCTTTATTCCCACTGCTGCTAGAAAAACTTATTTCTTTGATGGATCACAAAGGCATTTAAAATCCCAACCAAGATCTGTGCCTGGATACAGTAGTTTTTGCCTTTTTCCCAAGTGCTCAGTACCCAAATGAGACCTCAGCATGTAGGTTAAACATTTCTCATGAGAAAATTCTGTTATACTAAGGCATCACAGTGTGTTTTTTCTTGAAAGTTTCTAACAGAATACTTGGAATGGTATGGAATGGTTGGAAAGTTCTAACGGAATGGTATCTGGTGGTCTTGTCACTCCTAACTGGAAAGGAACCAACTCAAAAAGGGAACTCAACTCATTTATTCCAAAACAAGAGCTTTCAGCCCAGTTGTGTTTCATGAAATAGGCTTGAAATGTTTAGCTTTAGTTCCAGTGCAAAGAAACATCAGGTGTTTGGCACCCTGAAAGAAGCTGTGAAATTGAATTTGTGTTCTCTGGACTTCTTTAGTAAACAGACCAGAGGAGAAGAAAGCATCAGGATCTGGGGCTAGAGCTGGGGAGAGCTTTGAGCTCATGGAAGAAGAATGGGGCTGTGCAACTGCATCTCCTAGATGTGTGCTGTACCAGCTGTCGCAGGGCTGCACTGGAGGGATTTTTCTCCCCATCCCCACAGCCAGTAGCCAGTTTGAGAACCTTTCCCTTTCCCTCTATTAGTCTCAGTTTGCTTCCCTGAGCAAACTGGCAGGATATGTTAGCCATGAGTGAACTCAGGACAGCTGTGCTTTTTCCCTTTCAGGTCAACTGCTTGTCCCTGGGGGGCAGAGAAGTGGGGGATCAACCTGGCAGGAGACAGAGCCTGATCATTATCTGTTAATGGGGGAGTCAATTAAAAGCCTGCCATTGCAGAACGCTTTTTGATGACTCTAATTATCCAATAATTGTATTATCTCATTCAGTGGTGCAATGCTGTGCAAGCCCCTGCAAAATGATGTGGGTGCTTGAGTTTTTGGCAGACACCTTGTTGAACTACAGCTGTTGGTGGGTCTCCACCTGGTCTGATGGGGCTGGGCAGGCATGGGGGCTATATCAAGAGGGCTACAGGACAGTGAGCAGGGACCATTCTTCCTAAAATTAATTTATTTCCCAGGAAGCCACCAGCCAGTATAAGACCCTCTGTGAGCCTGGAGGGTTTAGTCTGTGACTGTTGTCACTTGTATATGAACTGTAAAACTGTCACCTGAACCCTGCCTTTGTCATGAATATTTTATTCTTTAGGGTCATTCCTCCACGTGGTTAGTGATGGAAGCAGGGGACAACTTAAGAGCTCCTGTCCTGCCCCACCCTGTGTATATAAGACAAAAATAATGACCTCTCTCCTGCAAATCACACGTTCTAAATGTGCTCAGCCTCAGCCAGGGACCCCAGCAATGACAAGCTTTACTGGTGAAATGGCCGGTCTCTTCTGAGGTTGTTACAGAGGCTGAAGTCATCAGGCTGCTCCAAATATGTTGTATGCTCTAACCAAAATTGTGACCAGGGAAGAAAACAGCTTCACCCTTTTTTTTTTTTTTTTTTTTTTTTTGGCAATAGTTCAATAATTGCAGCATCTTCTTGATACACAGAAGACTGGGTTCAGTTATTACTTTTTCTTGTGAGAAGTCAAATAAATTTCCTTTGCCTCCTAGGTTACAGTCCTACCAGGGCATAACGGGAGGAGAAGGTTTTGTTTACCTTTTCTAGAAAAGAAAGAGGTGTCCAGCTGACAAGCCTGAATTGCCTCAAAGTCCTGTAGCACTAATTTTTGTGGGTCTCACTGAGACTCGCGTTCAGGAACAGTGTGACAATAAAAGAACAAGGACATAGGCTGTGTGTCCAGGGTGGTTAGAGCACCTGGGGGAAAGGAGGTGTAGCTTTAAGTTCCTGCTGAAAAGATTATTTTTGCTTTTGATATCAAACACTCATTAAAGAAAATACATACCCACCTTTGAGATGGGATGCACCACCTAACACTCCATTTCCAGTGCTCTGAAGGAAAGGAGTGACTCCTTCCCAGGCTTTTTTTTTCAGGGAAAAGGAGGTACCTAAATCCAGCTGGGACTTTGGGGCTGTAAACTGTGAAGAGGGGAGTGTGTGGAGCTGTTCCTTGCAGCTGAGACTAAACCTTTAGAGAGAATTCGGATTTAAAATCCACCTCCACCACCATTATTACTTCCCAGCTAACATGGCTCTCAGCACCTTGTACTGCCCATTCTCAGTCCCATTCCTGGCAGCTAATTCCTGCCAGACATTGTATGGGAAACCTACACAGCTACAGCAGCATCCCAGACTCCACCGGCTTGCTGAAGTCCCTTTGTTAGTGCCAAGCCATTAAACTGTGAACAAAACACAGCTGAAATCTACCCACAGTAGTAGTAATTATAGTCCTAATAATAGCAGCAATGCCACCACCTTGATGTCCTGTAGGGACTTTTTGTGGGTATTTTCAAAACCTTCAATAAGTGTTAAGAAGTTCTTAAAACGCGCTGTGAGACTGGTGTGAATGATTCTCTTCCCACAGACGTGAAAGTGGCAGAAAGAAGGTTTGTTGGGCAGGAGTTTGGATGCAGGGGAATGGCTTTCCTAGAGACTCACCCTTTCCCTTATCCCATCTCCCACATTGGTCAGGTTCCTCTGTGCTGGAGTTCTATGATATGAATTTACTTTCTAGTATGGTAAAAGCGGACTCCTAAGGAACATTCCTCTCTGTGGACTCATGGCTGGTGCTGTGTGTGTGTTCGTAGGGAGATGGCAATAGAGCATGGCTGAGCTACTTTGCAATGCTGAGGAGGAGGAGGCAGAGGCAGCCCAGCTGCAGTACCTGGCTGTTACACCTCCCCACAGCCCAGCTCTTCCCAGACCTTGCCACACAATTCCCTTCCAGTGGCCGCGTCAACCCTAACTTTGTATCTGTTAAACCTCAGGTAATTGCTTTTAGATGGGTGTAATTAAGAAGCCATTAGTGTAAAGTTTCATTTCAGTTTATGCTTTGGTCTCCATTTGAGCAGAGAAATATGAAATTAAGGTATTAGCTCCTTTCAGAGAGATGAGTCATGAGCTAATAAGTTTCAAGAGCTGTTTCTCAGCTGTAATGATTCTGCTTTTTTCTTTCCAAATCTTCTTCTCCTCCTCCCAAATTCTTGCTTCTGGAGAATTCCTTTTAAAAAGAATAAAAGGGGGAGGGAGACTGAGTCAGAGTGAGGAATTGCTAATAAAATGACAGCTGGAGAGACGCCAGCAATTCTGGGTGGAATTTCCCCAAAGCAGCCAGGGACATGCGTGGGGACAGCATGTGGGAAGCAGGCGTGACATACACAGCACGCAGGGGCCACACAACACTTGGGGCCAGGAAGGAGGGAAGCAAAGAATGGCCAAAATGTCCAGGGAGAGAGCAGGGAAGAGGCCTGAGCTTTGAAGCAGGGCCCTGGGAGTAAGATGTTCCCTGGGGCTGTGAGCTGGGAAGCTCACAGTGATGTGAACACCAACCCACCACAGGGCTGAGCTGAGGAAGGTTTTTTCCACTGCTGCCCTCCTAGCCTGAGCCAAGAACCAGTGGCCCATTCTATCCCTGTAGTCTTGAGCCCATTCCATCTTGAACAAAAGCCTCCCCTTCCCCACTGTCCATTTGCTACATGTCTCATCCCTACTATTCCCCGTGGAGCATCATCCGGATGCGTTGATCTGGTGAGTGGCTCTAGCTGTGCCATGGTGCTTGCCAGTCAAACCCAGCTGGAGAGATGTGCCCTGGCACCCATGGCAAGCAGCTGGTCCCCTCTCTGACCCCGCAGTGCTCGACTCACAGTGGTAGCATTTTCAGAACTAAATCAGTGACAGTCAGAACTGCGTATACAGTTAATCACAGCTTAATTAAACTGTGCAGTCTCTGAGCAAAGGGTGCTGCATGCAAGGAGGGAGAAGAGGGGAAGAGGTGTCCTTAGTTTGAGACAGTGAAATGCTACTGATCATCAATAATGCATCGCAGTAATGTTCCTGTATGAATTGGAAATGCCAAGCAATCAAAGGCCATATGTATTTAGCTTAGATCCACATGATGTCCATGTATTTTTAATAGTGTGGCATCTTTGAAGTGTGTTTATGAAGCACAGCGTTCCTCTCCATAGCTGTGGAGGAAAAAAGTTGTCCCTGGCTGGCAGGCATGCTCTTCCTCCCCTCCATAGGCAGCTGTGAGGATGACTACAGACCTCTCCTGGCAGGGATGAGTGGAGGATGAATCCCAGAATTCACACATTGAATCCCAGGCAGGGACAATTCTTCTTTCTGTCTAGCTTGTTAGAAATAAGTGTAAAATCAATAGTCTAGCAGGAAACAATGGATGACTTCTTAAATTAATCTATTTTCTATATTAATATAATCTCTATCTTCTGTTGGTTTGATCATTTCCAGTACACCTGTAGGGTTTGCACACCTCTTTTCTAGCTAGTAAGGAAATGGGAGATGGGATGAGAATATGTGTCTGGGAGCATTCATGTTCAGGTGAGTGTCCTGGGCTGCCAGCTGGACTTACACATTCTGAGACTGAAACGTGGGGGAAATAAGTCATATGCTTGCTTAGCAGAACTCTTAAAATGTTAGGACAGCTAACAAGGGAAGTGGTGGGCTGCTGAAGATTTTAAATCAAGGCTAGAGGCTTTTTTAAAAAGATGTATTCTCATTCAGCTGGGAATTTGTGCAGCGTTGCCAGCTCATGTCTTTAAAATAAAGAACTAGATGCTTTAGGTTTCTGCTAGAGCTCGAAAGTTTGGGATGAGACTGAAATTCACAGGATTCCTGCAGCTCTTTTTGTTTGTTTGTTTTGTGGTGCTAATGTAGCATTAGGCTTCAGGTTGCAATCGTTGCTGGGGAAAAATCTACCTTTTGCTAAGTTATGAGACATACATGATTATACAGGGATCCTTTAAAATATCAGTGTTTTTGAAAGCATTTCTGCCTGGGTCTAAGACAAGAAAGGTACAGTGTCCCACCCCCAGCCCTGCTGCTCCCTGCAGCACCTGGTGGTTCCAGCAGAAATGTGGGTTTTGTGAAAGCCAGAAAAAGTCCTAAAAACTGCAATTCCCGAATTCCAAGAGAGACTTTTGAGAACATCAGTAAAAATGACCCTGCCATTGTAAAGCTTTGATGGGGACTGTGCTCTCTCACCTCAATTCAGACACTGGGGATACCTCCTCATTTTTTTCCAGTCACCTTAGACCTTGGCCCCAGGTCTTGCCAAGGGGATGGAAAAGGCACAAAGCCTCCTGGTGCTTCCATGGAGGTGCTCCACAATCTGACAGAAAAATAAAGAAGATGGCAGAGGGGAGTGGGGAGAAGGGAAAGAGAAGGTGTGCTAATACAAAACTAATTCTCCTATTTTGGGTTGTGAACCTGCTAAATTGGCTGTTGGGTTATGTAAGAGAAGTCATTGTGTTGGTGTTGAAAGGGCAGCCTTGTACAGAGAGCTGGGGACACCGCTGGAATTTTAAGCAGCCAGGCAGTGCTGGGGAGAGGGGCCATGTGGGCCCCCATCCAAACCCCTGCCTCCTCCTGCCTTCCCCTTCGTGTCACATGTGAGGTTTGGCAGGAGAGCAAGGTCGTTTCACCTCCGGACCCAAATCAGGGCTGCTGCACCTCAACTGCTTCCCCCTTCCCCTCCTCTCTCTTCCCCCTTCCCTCTGAATCACAAAACACCCTGGCACTCCAGGAAAATTAACAAACAGCATATAAGTTTTACATGAGTTCCTGAGACCAGAGAGAAATTAATTTGATGTTGTCTTTTGATAAAGATGTAGTCCCTTTCTCTGACTTCAATTTCTTGGCTCCCCCTCCCCTGGCATCACCCTTCACAAACACGTGGTGGTAGATTTTTTTTTTTTCTTCGAAGGTTGCAATTTGGTTCTTGTGATAATAGAAGTGCATAAGTAAATAACCCACTTCAAATAACCCCTTGCTTGTAAATAGAAACAGATAGAGGAACACCACCCACAGAAGAAGAAAAACAAAAAAAATATAATAAAATCAAGTCAAATCACGGGCTGGTTGCCTCTGGTTTGGATTAGCCAGGTATATTCTGTGCACAAGTTTCAGTCGCTCCCATGCCAGCCCCCAAAGGCTTTCATTTTCTAGGCACAGCTTAGAGGGCACGAAGAGTGGTGCAAACTGAATAATCTCCAGAAAAAGCTGTTGCAACTAGATATGGAGATGGGAGCAGTAAAAGCTGCAAAAGGAGAAAGCTTGGGGCCATCCCCAGGTAATCATTTTGTGCACAGAAATGCTACCTGGGGCTTCGTTTTTTCCCTAATGATGCAGTAGGTGGTATTTGAATCTGAGTAGGTATTTTGGAGATTGGGAGGGAGGATGTGCAGAGAAGGTAGAAAATTGAGGTTACAACGTGGAGGCTCATTGGAGAGTCTGTCCCTGAGCATTACCCAGGCCCTTTGGCCATTTTGTTCATAGTGTCTTATTGAAGCCCTTTCAAGTATTGTACAAACAATGGTTAGTACCATATATTTTTCCAGGAGTTATTAGAGCTAAGTTAAGAACTTTCTCTTTAGTATATATTTGAAAAAGAAGCTAAAAAAAAAGTGTTAAAGGGCAAAACCACTTTAAATAATTTAGAGTTTGGAAATATATTTGCAGGGAGAATGAAAGGAAAAGAAACAATTTAAAGAAAAGTCCAAGCCTGTGTTTAATCTGGAGTAGTACATTTGCTTAAGGAATGAAGTTCTCTTCTCAAAGTTATTTAACCTCTTCACCTATCTTTCCTTTAAGCTGATTTTTAAAATGAAAATGCTGACATGAAACAAAGAAAAGCTTAGTATAAAAGACTTAAAAGCTTTTAGCAAAGTTTTGAAATGTTTAAAGATTTCCAAAATAATTTCTGCTTTCTTTTTTTGGTCCAAAACTTCTCACTAAATTTGATCCCAATTCAGTATGGTTCTCAGTTATTTGAAACTAAATGTTTCCATTAACGCTTCCATTATTTTTCAAAGTGAGCCCAGCTCATGCCCAGGTTTTCTCTGGCAGAAAATCAGCTATATTCTGCTTCTGCTCTTTTAACATGCATCTGTCTACTTTCCACCAACAGATTGGCTTCTCTGCGTCTCATGATTTCTACATAACATATTGCCAAATAGAGGGTCTCATGTCTTCTGTCTTTACACTCCTCCTTTTTTCTGTGGGTGCCTGGATCATCTCTTTGTAGCACCAGGGCTAAGTCCATAGATCCAGCTTTAAGGGACTCGATCATGGATGTTGGCTGTGGTGATAGACCTTGTCTCTGAGGATTTCTTCCAGCTTTATCTAATGGGCTGGCAGAGTTTTCCATTCCAGAAGCTGACTCTCCAAATATTACAGTTCTTAGATGCCTTTCCTCTATAGACAGTAACGCAACTGCTGCAAATTAGGTTTTCTATATATTTTTAGGAGCAGAGTATAAAGGCCACTTTGCAAGGTAAAAAAGACGAGTATGTAACAGAAATGTGTGACATCTGACTCTATCTTGGAGACTTTGCTTTGATTTTTCTTGAGTTGTTTTTGTCTGAATTTTTAATATAAAGAGCTAGGCAGCTTGTCACTCTTTATGTATGGAAAACATAATGCTCTTTGATGTTCTCAGTTACTGTGTCATGTTTATGTACTCTGACAGCCTTTGAACTGCAGCTCACTGCAGACAATGGAAGGGATTCTCAGAGGGGTGGAAAGGAATTTGAAAGAGCCCTCTTTTCTAGTCCAGAAATGGCAGCATTTCCCCAAGATCCACACTGGTGTCCAGTGCCTTTTGTAGCAAGAGAGTATTTGACTGACAAAGCTGCATGACTGAGCCGAAGGTGTGTGATATCACTCTCTGCTGTGTCAACACTTCAAGGGTTTTAGTAAGCATTAGAGCTATTCAGAAGCTTCCAATAATTTGAGATAAATAAAGACAAACTTCTGGAGCTTTGTAAAATTATTGTCGGTTATTTAAAAATATAACAAAACTCAATGAAAATAAAAATCCGTATTTCACCCAAGTGCTGATGACAATGACAGGAACCGCTAGTAAAATAAACACATCCCTTCTGTAAGGATTTTTGTAGGTACCCAAGAACATAAACGTGACAGGCAGCTGTGGCAAGGAAATGAGATATGAACACGCCCAGCCCTATTCCAGCTGAATACTAAATAAGCACCTGAGTTCCCTGGTGATGCCGCCCAGAAGCTCTCTCCTCTTTCCTCCTGATCAGCACAGTGACACTTAAAAGAAAAATCACAGTGCAGTGTTCTGTAGATCACTTTGCATGGCTTAGCACATTATTTAATGAGCTTCAGGGCACAATGCAAACTGTATTAGTTCACACAGGTCTTTCATTAAAAACTACAGCCAGACCTTTTATTTAGCCATTTAAATGGGCTGCTTCTCTTCAGATGTTCTTTTAAGGTTTGTTTTAAAAAATGCCCAGATTCAGCTGCGAAGCAAATGTATCAAAACACACATTGTGTTGTTATTCCAGCAGCAGTAACAGCTAAAAGACTCCAACCAACACAGCCATGGCCCTGTCATGATGGATTCCAAAACCAGGGACCAGTGGCAGGTGCTGCACTGGGATGATGTGCAGCACAGCAGAGGGGAACACACAGCCATGTCCTGCTCCCCGCAGCATGTTTGCTGTTAGGTAGCCATGCCAACATACAAGGGACACAGGTGAAATTTGTCTTTTCCTTTCCCTTGTGAAGCACATCTCTCTGTGTGTCTTTGCCCCTCAGAGCATCCCTGACCTCATTGATTTGGGAGACGTGTGAAAATTGAATCTTGTTCTGATCCCTGGTGTGGCCAGCAATGTTGCTTTCCTCTCCGTCACCATCCTCATCATTTCCCCAGGGATAACCTGCTCCTCATGGCATGGGAAGGAGTCTCCCAGGTCCTGTTCAAAAGTCAATTTGGAAGCCTGGCAGCAGGACTAAGCAGTCAATTCCATTTTCTTCTCCTTTTTCTTCCAAGCACAAAATCTAACAGACCCCTTTAGAAAAGACTCCCTATGACAGGAAAGGGCTCCTTTGTATGCGAGTTGCAGCATCTATTTTTCAAGATAACCTTTATTTCATGTACTGAGTGTTAGCTTTGCTGAAAAAGAGAAAAGCCGAGATAACTCCTTCACCTGTGGAACATTATTACGCTTTCTGGAAAAAAGAAGAATGAGTTGTTCTGGTGCATGATAATGGAGGTGGAACGAATCAGGCAGAAGCAGATGCTGAATTGCACCTCTCTCTTTCTTCCCAACTGTCTATCTTTGCAATCTCACTCTTTTCTCCATTTGTCTGCCCGTCTCCAACACAGGCTGATTTTTTTTCCTCTCTCCCTTCTCTCCTTACCTACAAATTCTCCATTTTTCTTATGCACAATGTAACATCCTCTGGGACTCATCAGCAAAGCCCCTGACCAACAGTTCTATTATTTGTGCTTTCTGTCAAGGGGGGGTGTCTTGGGGACCTGCCCTGCTCGGTACAACCAAAGCACAAAGTACTGACTTCTTCTTGAAGCAGAGTTTCCAGACTGAAAATCGTGTGGTTTGTGTTTGGCTGCAAATTGGTCTGTGAGAACATTTCCCCCCCTGGGAAAAAGTTGTACTTTGGCTAATAGGTAGAATGTGAATGCTTCATTGGAGTACTCCAATTCCAATGATGTTTCAAAGGCAAAATATTGAATCAATTTGAAATCAAAATGGATTTTAAATTTTTTATTATTTTGAATGTTTCCTGCTCCATTTCCCACTTGTTTTCACTTCTATATTAGAATCTTAATTTTATTCTGTTACATGTCTATATACCATCCAGTATCACAGAACTAAACTGCATTTCAATAGTATCAAAATGAAGAATTTTAGTAGGTGGTGGCATAATTTCTGAAGAGAAATATTTCAAAACATATTTTCTGATTTGGTCCTATCTGAGACATAAACAAATGTTTAGTTGCTAGATTTCTCTGGAGACGGAATGCCTGTTTTCTCATCAACTTTAATGATGAGCCTTAAGAAATCCTGGGTTTGATCAGATGGAATAAGGCACATCCAAACTTATCTTCTGAATTGGATGCTGATATGGCTGTGTGACAGTGATGTATGGAAGAGATTCCTCCTGTCCCTTGGCATATCCCATCTTCCTTCTGAAAATGTGAATTATACCTTCCCCTGCTCCCAGCTGTATGGTTAATGTCTCATTCAACAATATTTTTTGGTAGAGGGAAGAGGATGGTTGCCACAGTTGCAGCAGGCAGCAAACCTGACCAGACCCCAGCCTTATCATGGTATCCACAATGGGAAACCATCAGTCCAGGGTTGCAGGAGGTGGCATGTGCTCCTGTACACACCTTGAAGGGACAGTAAAGACATCCCAGATGGGATTAGGACTCTAAACTAAAGCCAGAAATAAAATTAATGGTCTGAGAAGAGTATCTTAACAGTAATTTATTGTATTGCTCTGGAATGGGGCTGCGGTGGGTTGTGGGAAGCCTGGCTGGCTTTATGCCCCAATCACAGCAGCACGTGTTTGCAGAGCTGGCAATTTCACATCGACTGGATCCTAGTCGAAAAGTCAAATCCTAGGGGAAAAGTTCTGCAGCACATGCATCGGTGAGCTTTGTGCAGATATAACAGCTCTGAAAGTTGCTATGCGGAGTCCGTGCTGCACCATAAATTACAGGGTAGTTATTTCTTAGTTATTTAACAGTTACAGTGTAATTAGTTCCACTTAATGTCAACTTTTGTCAATACATCTTCCATTAGCCAGAAAATTACAGCTGGGTTTTGAAGCAGTGGCAATACATGAGCTTCTCTGGGCTCGGACTCTGAGAGAGGAGGAAGAGGAGATGTGTGGATAGGGCTGGTAGGTGAATTCCAAGCCTGTCTCATTTCTTCTGCATTCCTACAAGCTGCGTGTACTCACATACACAAATCACACATCTCTTCTCCAGGATCAATATTCCAGCCCAGGCTGCAGAGAGGAATCAAACAGGTCTCTGGAGAAGTTTGCTTTGGCTGCTCAGAAACAGACAAAGAAGCAAATAAACCCCCAGATTTGCCTTAAGATAGCATTTGTTGCCTATATTTTGCAGACGAGACTAATTAAGAAGTAGGCCTGTGATTCTGGGGATCCCAGCCTTCACTCCATTTCCATTCTGCAGCTGCTTTATTCTTGGTCATCACAGAAAATCCCTCTGCTTCCCCCCCATCTTTCCTTTCCTTTCGAAACTGTAGGCATCACTAGGGGACCGCCATTTCTGAGTTCTGTCATTGCTTTGAACAGGGCCAGGATTTTAGCCTCTAGTCCAGAAAAATGGTGAAAATCAGGGGAGTGGGCTTCAGAAGGAGCACTGAGAAATGTTTTCCTGTGTCCTGATTCTCTGACTGGTGATGAATAAGGCAAACTGGCTTTAAGGGTGCTCTCCTGTCCCATAAATCACCTCACTTTAGGGTATCAGCAGCCTTTGGGAGCAGTTTTAGCATGAGAGATCTATCTCCTTGTTTCTAATTTCAAAACCATGTGAAAGCAGATTGTACAATCTGACTATTTACTGCGGTACTAATGGTGGAATGATTAGGAAATTGCAAAATAAATTCTTTTAAGTTTACTTTGTAACAGAGTAGATCCAACTATTTTTCTCTTTGTTTATGCCGCTAGACCAGGTGTAGGTAAAAGCCTAGAAGTAGAAAAGAGTCAGAATGGGTCCACATCTTTTTCAAAATATATAGCTTTCATAATTCTAGCCTCCGATACTCCCCTCCATATAATTTTCCTCTATAAGTACACTGTGTTGATTTCACACGGGGCCCTGCACATGCTAAAGCTGGTCCTTGAAGAAGAATTAAGTATTCAGTTCAGGCAAAAATATCAGGCAGAGAGAATATAATGGTAATGTTGGTATTAATACATCCTCCAAACATATAATGAAGTTTCTTCAGTTGTCTCACACCCCTCTGTGTCCACCAGGAGGCCAGGGATAATGGAGCTCCTCCTGCTATTATAAAATAAACAATAACAACAACAGCAGCGATAAACATTTGCACCACGGAATTTTTCCAGACAAATATGAATTTCAAAATTAATGTGCATGATTATTCAATGGTGATTGGAACTTCCTCCTATTATGAATAGCAAGATCAGGGGTGTGTGATTCAAATCACCCACTGCAACTGAAACACTGAGACCAACTAAAACCTCTTCTGAGAAATCCTTGCAGGTTTTGTATATACATCGACATGTACACACAAATCCCTAACTATTCTTGAATAATGAAGGACTGTAAGAAAAAGTAATGATCTGAGGAATACTGTAGGCAAAAATAGAAGATAAACTCCTCTGATAAATAATCTATTGTAAAATACTCACTCAACTGAGTCTGTTCCATCTCGCACAGCTTTCCATCCACATTGAGTATTCCTTCTCTCTGTGGGCAACTTCTTCCCAAATACACTGAATGAAATATATGCAGAGATTTGTGTCTGTTTATCTTGAATATTTCAGAATACATTGGATAATTCTGCCCCACCAAACTCCTTTGCCTTAGTCACCCAGGGGGAAAAAAAATGTGCTGTGTTAATGCTTGGATGCATAGTATCCTAAAATACTGTAGGATCAGCAGGGATTGGAACCTGTGATATTTTGACTTATTGGAGAGACGTCAGATGGAAATCAGCATCAAGGTTTGCTGAATCTCAATGCACATGGGGATAAAAGTATCTTGAACATATAAATGAAGCAGGACCAGTGCGTTGTCTGGGTCTAGGATTATGGCTTGTTGCTCTAGCTCCTAAGTCTTGCTTGAGACAACCATGTCCCACCCAACCTGGGTGACACACGTGCTGTCCAGCTCCCTGCTGGGGTAGGAACTGAAGAAGGTGGCAGACTCACCCAGGTCCAGCCCTTACGTTCTACCATCCCTGTGGTACTTAGTTCCTCTAAATTACATTTCCCACTTCCACACTTTTATCCTGGGTAAACATACTTATTTCCTGTGTGGGAGGTGGTTATTATGGGTTATTAACATTTCCTCCGCAGAGAAACCTGCTGCCTACACCGCTTCCTCTCATTGACTTCTCCTGCTTTATTTTATTTCCCTGGGATGAAGTTTGACTGTTTATCAGCACTGCCCCAGCCTCCTGCCACCCCAACCAAAGCAGATACAGATCTCTGCCAGTCAAGCAGCAGGAGAGAGGAGGAGGATTAAGGGAGTGGGGAGGTTAAGATAAGCACTTTGACAAGTGTTAACACAGAAAGGTGAAACCATAACAAACTCCTCTGGGCCCAGGATAATTTCTACCTCTGGGCAGAGGCTGGAAGGTCTTTAGTGATGTCAGGAAAGAGTTTCTAATGGCATCAAGTATTTGTCATTTCTATTTTCCTCTCTCCTACATGAGCCCATGTCTACCAACATGGAACTTCTATCCAAGCTTTGCTGTTCCAAATCTGGAAGGTGTTGGCTGAGCAAGGGGAGGATGTACTGAGTCATGATCTCCATGCTGAATCCAAATCCATAACTTCTGGGACTTGATGATGGAAGAAAAAAAAAAAAAAAAGAGCTACCACCCACAAAAGCCTTGTGACAGGCTGTGGAGTCATAGCCCAGGCCTGTATGTGAGGTTGGTGGGACGTGAAACACTTCACAGCCTCCCTGTTTCCTGGAGCTGCAGTTTGGCCATGAAGGATGAGAAGTTAGTCCAGTGGAAATGGAGAAGTCTCGGTTGGTTGGTAGGGAAGTCACTGGGGTGGATATTCCAGGGTTACAAATTCAGTGGCTGCTGTTTTGCCAAACATGCAGCTGAGAAGATTTTACAGACTGGCCAAGTAGGAAGCCTCTGGTAATTGTTGGTCTGGATTAGGGCTGTAATCTGGGACTCTGGGAAACGTAGAAAAGACCTGTTGCCTCTGATAATATAAAAGAAATAGAATAAGGGTGAGAGAAAGGGAGAGAGCGAGATGCCGTAGAGAACATTAGCAAAAAGAAGGAATGGAGACTCTATTCTTACAGAATCAACAATACGCATAGAAAAGGGAATTACCCAGGGGAGTGGGGTGTGTGTGTGGAGCTGCGAGAAATGTTACAGAAGAAAGATATTAAGGCAAAGCAACTGGTATTTGAAATGTTATTTGAAGAGAAGTTTTAATCTGATAGGGCGCAGACAGAGAATTAATGGATTTTCAATGAGTTGCATAGCACTTCGGGACAGTGCTGGGAACAAAGCAAAAGTTCTGCTTGCTGGAGGTCAATGCCACATCCCTGGCACAGAGAAAGCCATCAGAGAAGAAATCAGAAAAGCAATTGAGAAATGAACTCTGCTAAATTCCTCAGAGGTGAGGGAGAGTTCTAAAAACAAAACCAAAAAAACCCTCATAACTCCCATATCTTCTTTCCATTTAGTTACCCAAGGGCTCAGTTGGGAAGGCTGGAATTGGGGATGGGTATGTCAGCAAAGAAAAACAGGTAATGATGGGGCATTCTTTCATGTCCTTCAGACTATGGGTGGATAATAGCCTGGCTGATCCAAGAAGAAACCCGCATTTTTTTGTAAGCGTGTGAGTGGGAGGGACTGGCTGAGTTTGCCAGGAGAAGCAGCATATTTGGGGGAAGGTCTAATAACAATCCAAAGCCTGCTTGGCAGAGTTGGCTGTGAACCACTGCTTGTCCTGTTCACCTCGGTGGCCTGCATGACTCAGAAGTCCCTCTGGAAAGCAGCAGATCTCATTTTGAAGGTATTGCTGCTGAAGAGCAATGGAAGGGAAAAGAGAAAGAGGGAATGAAGCCAGGAAATGGGAAGGAGGGAGAATTGTGCTTACATGACAGAGCAGGTAGATTCATATTCAGATAAATACCAATGTCTTTTGGATGAACAAAACTCTCTGGGCCATTTAGAAATCTTATCAGCTCTGTAGCTCTTCTCTTTTTTTTCATCTGCTTTATTCTACCTTGCTTTCTCTTTATTTCTTTTCTTTTTCTTGTTCTATTCCTTTTTTGTGATCAGAGGCTGCAGGTCTCTTGTGTTTCTCAGAATCCCAATTGGCATCTGGAAGGGAGAAAGTGGGGACCAAGCTGAATCATTCCTATTATTTAAGTCTGTCTGGGAAAGGCAGGCTGCTTGTGTTTGTGTTTCTGTTCCCTGNNTTTTTCTTTTTTTTTTTTTTTTCTCCCCCCCCCCCCCCCCCCCCCCCCCCTAAAATTTTCTTTTACCTAGGGAAATGGAGCTTGGGTCAAAACCACAAAAAGAAAATGATCACATATTTGCTTCTCTTTTTTGAAGTGAGACAGCTGGATGGACTCAGGAGACTCTATGAAGTTCCTGGTGAACAGGGAAGCTGTACTGTGAGGTCCAAGAGTTTCAGGAAAGAAAAGTTTACAGGGAAAGAGCTATTTTAGAAAAGCCCCAACAACAAGGTCTTCAATTTACAATCAACCATGAGGCAGAAATGCATCCAGAACTAGGATTCTTTATTTCTTAATTCTTGTTTCATATATTGATGCCATCAGTAGTATTGTTTATAACCAATTAGCAAGAGAAATGTCTCTCAGCAGCAGGTTGAATTCTTCATTACATCTGTTTCAATATCAAATCGTTCCAAGAATTCTTCTGAGACTGCATTTCGCCCAGTTTATTATGGAATTATGCACCTTTTAATCAGGAGGGACATCTCTATTTAGGTTTAAAATGCTGTATTATTACCTGAATGAAACCAGAGATAAAACTCTAGCTGATATCGTGGTTTCAGGAATTGGCAGATAATTAATTTCTAAAACTTGGGACTAATACATTTCCTCTGTGTTTTGACCCTTCCCCCGCTCCCTCTCCCACCCCCCTCCTGCTTTCCCCTCCCCCTTAACAAATTGAAACCATGTATGTCTGGTAGAGGATGGCATTAGGACCAAAATACTCTGCTGGGACACTTTGCTGGGGACATCTTTGTTCCTCTGCAGTCTCCTGCTGTGATCAGTTTTGTATGGAATATTCACAGTCACAGTCTCTGGGTCTGGAATTAAGAAGGCAAGGTCTATAGAGGTTCAATGAAAGGTCCAGATGGCTACTCAGAGCTACACTTCAGTGTCCTGTCCTAAGGAGCTGAAATGTCAGAGGAGGACCACAACCTCTCAGAATTGATTTGTCTAAATGAGACTATGCATTTTTCAGGCTTGTCATTTATGCCTCTGAACTGAAAGCCTCAAATGGGAAACAGACAGTGAGGATTATCCAGTGACTCAACCATCAGAATTCACAGTTCTCATCCAACGATACCCACTTCCTTTAGAGTCCATGAAAATACAGGCCACTCTAGTGGATGCCTTGGAAGCCAAAGAAATGGTATCTTGATTGAAATTAAGTTGCAATATATGCACTAATTCCAACACGCCTTTGGTCCTTGATTTCTCATATGCATAAAACAAACTACCTTTTTTTCCTACTTTTTTGAATCAGAGTTTATGGTCTTTCAAGGCAGGAATCTCATCCTTTGTTTTGCCCGTGTGCAGCAGCATAACACATTTGTGTCATAGCTGGGCAAAAAAGACACCCTCTTAGTATAAATGACTGATACCAGTAAGCTCTTGTCACGTTCCAGTAATACAAAGGAAAAGATGGAGCTTAAACTTAGATGTGGGGCTTAGATTGTCCTCCTGAAACGAACTAGCTTGATTTAATGATGATGGGCATGGAAGAGTTAAGTGTACAATCACCCCACCAGGGATAGCTTCACTCTACTCTCTTCCTGTCTCAATAAGGAGATTGAATTAAGTGATGAGGAAGGTGGATTTGTTCTGCAGTGTAAAGAATGTGTGAAGACAAAAATCAGGTAATAATAGTAACTCCCATTCCTGAATCTTTTCAGAAAAACATTTACAAGTAGCTTTTTTGGAGCAGTAAAGATTTTTCTCTTTCTTCTTTTTTTCTTTTCTTTTTCCTTTACTATGGTGAAATCTTTAACAAATAATCATTTTACACTGTACAGTTCATCAATAAAAGCAATAACACCAGGTTATGTAATAAATTAAATATGATGTGCAGTTGAAAGTAATCGTGCTTTCAGGCATCAGCTTCTTGTCACATTAAGGGCTCTGGCAAACAGGTTTAATATTCGTGGAATGAACAGAATTATTGACAAGCAGAGGAGGAACTAGACAGCAAGTGAGCATCATATTAATTTTTCAGAGGCTGATATTGCTTTTCCTGATGACATCGCAACAAACTTTCAGAGCTGGCTTTTGCGGTAGAAGGTTTTGGTAGTGATGGCTTGTTTTTTTCTTGATTTTTTTTTTTTCTTTCTACCATTCTGTGAAGTTCATGCCTTTTGGAATGGACAAGGAAAAAAGGAGAAAAATAGTTGGGGCTCACAGAGTAAGGGTGGCTTTACCTTTGGGTTTATTCTCCTAGATATCTCAATTCAAGGTTCTATCTTTTGATATACCAATGGACATCTTTCATTCTTTTGAAAAATAGTCCATAATTTACATTGCACTTCTAGAATATACAAGGATTTAGGGACTTCCCACCACCCCTTGCCTTACAGAGAGTCTGATGGTTGAAATATTGGAGATCTTTCAGGACAGAG
Source organism: Scolopax mira (assembly GCA_004320125.1). Classification (NCBI taxonomy): domain Eukaryota; kingdom Metazoa; phylum Chordata; class Aves; order Charadriiformes; family Scolopacidae; genus Scolopax; species Scolopax mira. The sequence goes on along the minus strand of BJBW01007338.1, from coordinate 24,467 downwards.
TTTCTCAGCATGGGCAGTTAAATCAAAGAGAGAGTTTTGAAGAGAAATCAGCTTGGTTATCTGAGCTTCCTGATATTCAGAACTTCTGGGGGGGTTACATAGGAATAGAAATTGAAAGGCCAAACTTCCTGAGGTCCAAGTGGCCCAATTTCCCAGTGATAGTGTAAGTGTGGAGCAAGTAATGACAATTCACCTTTTAACCTAAGCATTTCCAAAGTGCTACAAACACAGTTAAAAAATAAATAAATAAAAGGGAAAAAAAAGTGTGAATGGCCACTCTGAGGCATGTGTTTTGTCTAAGGCAGAGGTAAAAATAGCCACTGATGTTTTTCATATCTCAGAATTAAGCCCTGACCACCACATCCTTCCTCTGTATGTCTCACCAATTTGTCACCCAAGAAAGATTAAAAAAAATAAATAAAGGTGTTAAATAAAATGACTAATGTGTCAAAGAGGCAGAGGAGAATGTTTCTGTGGTGTGGTGGTCAGTTACTACTCAGATCAGAGTGTCTGATAGAAGTTGTCATTGGAGATGCTCAACAAAGAGCATCTGTGTTGAGATTTCTGCATTCCTGGGAGAAACACTGCCCAAAGCAGCTCCCTGGCTGCCTTATACATTGTGGGTAGAATGGACTTCAGCTTGTCTTCAGCATTTCCAAGGCAGGAGGTGAGATATCCAATCTTGTATGCAATTAAATGCAAGAATCCTTGTAGGAGGCTCTTTGGGAATGCATACCCACCTCGGGGTGGTCAACTCTTTACTTTTGAGGCTTCTGTTTTGCTCCCCTCTATGTAGAAAAGGAACCAGGAGTGAGAGACATTAAAGCACCAATATGGTATCAAGATACATCTGGAGGCCTGGGACAAAAGTGGGAGAAAGAAGAAAAGTTACAAGAGAAATGTCTTGTATAGGAGCAGCCTTTTGGTAATAAGCTGTTTTACAAAATGTGAAAAATGCTAGAATTTCAAGCATCAGCTGTGTGTCCTGATGGTGTATTAGCCACCTAAACTACTTGGAAAATGTTGGAAAACACAGGAGAAGCATGAAGGCATTTTTATCTGAGGCAGAACCTCTCTGCAGAGAGCTAGAGGGTTGAAAAAGGGATCCAGGCAAGGACTACAGCATCCAGGATGGGGACTTGTGGCCACATACAGGCCACTTCCTAAGAGATGGTGGGAAGGAAATTTCCTATCCTTATAGTGAAAGTGGAGAGAAAGCCGATTAGTGTGTTGAACCCGTGGGGCTATCACAGCAGAGCAAAGGGTAGTAGCTTCAAAAGAGCTCAGTACTCAGAAAAGGACTGAAAGAGTCAAAATAGTAGCTGCAGGAAGCATCTTTAAAATCCAGTCTGAAATATTAAAAATGAGAATTGCAAATAAGGCCTTTGAATTGCTTTGGATGGACAACCTGTTCCAAGAAGTGCCTGCCTCCCTCCCTGCATGAGTGCCAGTAGGACAAAGTCAAAAGGCTCAATTGCCATGGGTGGAGAATTTTTAATATTTTTTTTTAACCAAGCTCTTTCAAAGCTGGTGGTTATTCCTGACTTTAAATCTTCTCTGATTTTTATCATGCACTGTCTAAGCCATTCACTGTCTTTTTCATGGGAGTTGAGGAAATTCTGCCATCCCCATCACCTGTGGTGCAGAGAGAGAGAAACCTGCAAAGAAATACAGGTATGGCTGTCGGGCTCTGAAGTGCATCTGAGAATCCCACTACTTAACTACCTATAACAAATGGAGACCATTTGATTCCCTGAGAAGTCAGTGGAAGATCAAGAACATGCACATGGGTTCCTGATATCACTGGGCAGCCTTTTAATCTAAGACGTTTTTTCTCTGACTGCTGAAAGGAAAGGAGCTACAGTATTTTTTATATAGTGATTAGAATTAGGAACGGATTTGTTAAAGCAAAACAAAACAACGCACAATCCTTTGTGTTAAATCTTGCACAAGCAATACTCCTGGGTTTCATCCAAATTTAGATATATTATTGTTAAAGTAAAGGAATATTTATTTTTATCCTCACACTTTGTCTTTTCAATTTAACCACATTGTATTTTTCAGTTGAAAGCATGCACACAAAAAAATACAAATCCCAAATTTCAAAGGCACCTTCCACTTGGAATTGGATCTATTTTTGTCCCTGTGACTATCTTGCACAGCAGTAATTGTCATGCCCTGCTCTGAAATCCACAGTACTCTCCTCTCACCGGCATATTTTTGGTTTATTGCTCATTGTGATCAGCCTTTTTTGTTCCTTTTGATATGGGCTAAATTTTGACATGAGGTGCTGAGTCATGCATAATGTGGATCTTATTTGTGTCTCAAAGAAATCTTCCATTTTCTATTCCCCTGTACCTGGGCCAACACCTGGCATTGTCTCCCCTGTTTCCCAGACAGACAGGGGAAAAAGCACCTGAAACACATCTGAGCTGAGCAGCTCAAAACAATTAATTTAATTATTATTACAAAATGTCATAGGTAGTGCCAGCTTGATATTGTATTTTCTTTGCTCATTTGTTTTGTCAAAAAACTGAGTACTGAAAAAAATCACAAAGTAGGAAAGAAAGGAGGAAAGAAAGAAGGAAAGAAATTTTCTTGAAACAGAGGACTATGGACTTAGGGGAGATATATTTAATTTCTGCACACCAAAAATACAGTCATACCTGAGTGGGGATTCAATGAAAAAAAACTGCTGGGAGATGACAATTTTTAAAGGCAAATTACATATGATAAGCACTTTTAGGGAATGATGGAGAGGGAAAAGGGCACTTGATGGAATGGGGTGGAAAATCCAAATAGTCCTATCTCTACTGTGAAACCTGATGTTTTCTGGAATGCTTTCCCCACATCCCAAACTGCAGAACAGCTCTTGCTCTGGCACTACCAGCTGCCTGCATAGTTATTATGACCATGGCCAGGCTTCCTCACAGCTGCCAAGGCTGCTCAAAAAAGTTTCACACCTTACATGAATGGATCTTTTTAAGTCTCCTGCACCAGAGGTGATTTGGGGGATCGCTATTTTCTCTTCTCTTTTAGTTTTTTATCTGACATATGTAAGCACTTTTTCATATTTTTCCAAGAGGAGGGATGTATTTTAATGAGGTAATGAAGTAAAAAGGTGCAATATTGCGGGTAGAATCTGCAAGGGTCTCTGGAATAACAACCCCCACTAGACGTGTCCTACCTTTCTCTGTGAACAGCTCTTCTCATCCTGAATTTTGGGATGCTGAATGCAAAGTGACTGATGTAGGTGCTGCTGCTTTGTGTTCCAGCTCCCCACCCAGAAGATTTCCCTGACCTTCATGCATAGGTGCATTGAGACAGGTGAACCAAGCAGGGGGTCCAGCCCTTACCTGTCTTTAACCCACCAGCCAGGCTGCCCGGTGAACTCATGCAGAACAAGCTCCGGCAGAATTTTGTTTGCTGACCAACTGCTTCACAAACTGTTGGGTTATTTTAGGTTTTTCTTGCCATAACCATTTGGCTCCCTTGGTATTATCTGTCACCTGCAGATGAAAATGAAAAGCCTTGAAAAATCAGGTGACAACAACCCAGCATGGTCCAGGAATGTGTATGGGCATGTGAGCCCAGAGCAAAGCAGGCTGCTATAAGGAAATTGTTAAGCACCCTAGAAATGGAGTGCTTGACACTGGAGAGAAAGAGAGTGTGTATTTATGAGAAGTGGAAAAACACAGCCACATGTTCTACTTTTTTATAACTGGAGACCACATCTCCTTGAAGGTGGAAATTTAATTCTTCAGTGGCTAGGGCTCACCACACATTGAGCCTGTCTGTACGGCATGTGGCTCTTCAAAGATTGGTTACTGGCCTAAAGAGAGGAAATTTTACTGCAATTCTCATCTTTGTTACACAGGAGGTATGTGGAAGACAGAATTGTTATTGTGGTTATAAGAATTCAGAATTCCAGGGAAAATCCTTAAAGCCATGACAAGGGGCATGCACCCAGTTACGGGCACAGAGGCAGCCTCTTGGCTGGCACTTGACATCATCCGAAATCCCAGCACTTGGGATCCCTTGGCAGTTTCCTCCTAGGACAGTAAGTGTTTAATGATGATTTGCTGCCTGCTACCTGTGAAGGTAATTCCTGCCAATCTTCCCCCATCTCCATGTTTCCTTCACATGCAGATGCAAAAGGAAAGAGCAGCCTATGCAGAAGCTGGAAGTGTAGACCTTGGACTTGACACAGGTGTCACACAAATTTTCTGCCAACGCAGCCCCAGCATCTCTGGTGGAGCTGCTCCTGGTTTCTATCAGCACACATGAGAGGAGATGCAGGGACTGTCAGAGGAGAGCTCTTCAGGGCACACGGGTGGGGGTCAATCCCCGTATTTCCTTCCTGCTGCAAGTCTGTGCATTTGGCTGCCTCATTGACTGACCTGAATGAAGTTAACCTTGATTTACACTGGAGAAGGAGAAGGGAAAAATGAGCACAGCAAGCTGTGTCCTAGAATAGAAAAAGGCCACTAGAGAGGGAGACAAAGTGCAAGGAAGGAAAGCTAACGCTGTGGCCTCTGTGATCCTGTCTTTGCAAGTCCCTCAGGCAACATAACCATAAACAGCCTCTTCAAAGAATGTGAATATTATGCTCCTCTCTGACAGGTTTTCCCTAATTTCCTTCTGCCTTTACAAGTAGCTGAAGAAAATAAATATTTAATGACCTATTTCAATATTTTAATGTAGGTTTCTTCGTTAAAACACCACAAATCTCTCTGTGAAAGGGCAACAATAGAATTACAAAGTAATGAGCATTGCAGCAAGGGGGAAGTTGGTTGGAAAGCAGAGGGGAGGGGTAAGAAAAAGGCAAGGCCACAGACCACAGGGGCATCTTTTCATCAGGTAGAAATCATCACTGACTCATTTCAAGCACTCCTTTCCCGAGCTTACCGTGGAGAAAGGACCCAGTTAGTTTTCTGTTTAACCCTTCACTGATCCTTTCTATAAAAGCACAGCAATGTTTCATTTCTCCATGGTCTGGTTGGGTCATGTCACTTTGATCAGGAACCCTGTGCCTGCTGCAAACGGGGCTGTGGTTCAGAGATGCTCAGCGGAGCAAGCACAGCTCATGGCTTATCCTTCCATCTTCTCAGGGACAAGAGTCCTGCTCTTGCTCCTGCTCTGCTACGGACACATGAAGTAGAGCCTTGAATGACCCATTGTCCTTTCACTGGTGCAGCCTGTGGTGGTGATTCTCCACTCTCAATATATGATGGGGAGGTTATAGACCTGTGCATCTCCACCACCTCTTTTCCATCTCTTGTCTCACCCCAGGATACTGCTCCTGCTGCTTCTGTCTTTGTGCCAAGGTGGGTTACTTCTGTTCTGTCGGATGTTAAGTATGGCGACTTGATGAAGGTCATGTTTTCACTCATCCCGATCTACATTTGAGGTTGTTGTTTTGCATAGGCGAGGGAGTGTAGTATCTTGGTGGCATTCACAGGAAGACAAGCCAGAAAATCACATCCTTGCTCCGCTATGGACCTCATGCAGTCCTGTATGTCCTTACACAGCAACTGCAATAAATAACACACATTCCTGGTGCTGGGCCAACGCTACTTTATTGAACATCGCTCATCATGCAGTCAGGGGGTGCATGCATAGAGTGTCAGGGGTTTTCTTTTGAGGCAGAGGTGAGCTGCAGCCCAGGAAATGTGGCACTGAGCAGTCTCTGTGCAGAGACAACCTGGGAGTGAAATCTTGGACCAGTAGCTGCAGCGAATATTTTATAGGGCTCTCTCCCTCCCTTCTCTGTCTGATCTCGGCAGCAATCTCTAGCCAACATAATTCTTTGTGAGTTACTTTCGTTAGCAAAACCTTTCACCTTATGAAGATGTTCTACTTAATTAGTAAAAGTTCAATTTTTTTGTCACCGACAGAGTCCCATACATCACCATGTCTGGAAAGTCATTAGCTATAAAATTAATCAGGGTGGATAATGGCTGAATACAGTCAGCGCCCTTTGTGTTCCTTCCCACATCTCTGCCTCCAATGTGAGAACCCTTTCAAGAAGGGGAATCCAAAAAGCATCTCCAAATTTCCAGGAGACCCGTTTCCAGGGTAGCACTGGAGTTGGGGGTATTTCTGCCCCTGAAGCGGAGGGGGCAATCAGGTAAAGGAAGGGACAGGATGCCAGAATACTGCCAACTTTGTTCTACATTGGTCAGATCCATAAAGAACTCCAGCTGAGGGACTCTAAAAGGATGCTGGATGGATGGAATTTTCCTTTCACCTGCTTCTGGGAACACATCAAAGGCACTCGTTTGTTCACTTGGGCAAGTTCGTTGTTAGCCTGAGTTGTGAAAAAGAGGGATTAGGTCAAATAGAAGGGTATGCCACATACCACAGCTTGTGCTGTGAGAGGGTATAAGGAAGTCCAGGCCTACAGGAGAAATTCAAACCACTAGGACTCCTTCCCAATTGTGAACTTATTTCTGCTCAGGAAGTCTCTGCTTTGAGGTGGTGACTGCAATTTTCTTACAAGCTCATTTATTTCCAAGAAGACCAAATGACCAATGGCTCAGCATGGATTTGAAACCAGGTTCTTCCTGGTTGTTCTTTATATTTTCACCAATGTGCTCCCTGGAGATGGAGCTTGGGCTTTTCTACTGGCAGATGGAGCCCATCTGTATTTGCATGCAGGTGGTAAATGTTGCATGCATTGAGGATGTTGGATGTTTTGCAGGAGTCTTTGACAGATACATTAACTTACAGGTTTTTGTTTTTTTTTTATAAAATAATAAAATCTTGTGTTATTACTATCTCCTGAGAACAGAACACTGTTCTTCTGTCAGTCTCACATGACATTTTCCTGCTTTTGCACTTCTTAAAATTTACAGGGAGATATTGGTAGTTAGTTCTAATGAAGAACACTGACATTCTTTATTTTCTGTTGTTGTTATTATTAGCAGTAATAGTAGGAGAAACAGCAGTAAAGGAGGCATTACAGTTTGATTATTAGCAAAGAGAAATAATTATGGATATGCGAGGTGTTGCAAGCAAGTTGATATCACTTAGAATGTTGTAAAACTGATCATAGGACCTCATCAGAAGTGAACTCTTCATGGTATGCTTTGTGTTCTGTACACTCACACGGTACAGAACAACACCAAACAAGGGGGAGGAAGAAAATACTTTGCCTACACAGAAATATATCTTCCCTCTTTGTAATTTTCCTCCTCAGAAAATGTCTGAAAAGCAGCCACCCTGCTGGCTGCTCCAGCAAGTCCACTGCCTCCAGGACTTGCCAATTCTCTGCTGCCTCTGCTGATGTTCATAACACTGTAGCATTCTGGAGTCTTCTTTGACTAATAAGTGGCTCAAGGCTGCAAGCTCTCTCCTCACACTCCTGTCTAGTGTAGTTAATTAAGTGTCTTAACAAATGGGAAGTGATTTCTCTGCCACATCCCTTCTGGGTACTAGTCCCACCCAGCCAGAATCACAAGTGCTGAGGCCTTGTCCCTAAGAATGAAGCATGTGTATCTCCAGCAAACAATTCTGTCCTTGGTGTCTGATTGATTTATAAAGCTTGTTTTCAGTGTGCTTGTGAAGGGATAAAGTAGAAAAAATTGGAGCCTCATGCCTCAAAACTCAATATGATTCCGCAGTGTGTCTTTAGGCTGCAGAGCCTTTCTTGGTGCTTTCCTGGGCAAAGCAGGGAGGTAAAGCAAATGCTTAGTATTCACCCAAACAAACATGGATTATGCATTCCCTACCCCCCCCCCCCCCCCCCCCCCCCCCCCCCCCTTGTCATTCCTTGTGAAAAGGAAAGGAAGGAGAACTCTTAGTCTCAACTGAAGTTTTGTTTTTACGTCAAGCATAAAAATTCTTTTCATCCTTGGGAATCCTTAAGCTTAAGACAAATACAATTTGAATGCTAGAAAACCCAGTTTTCTGTTGAAGAGTCTTCATTTCTGAAATACCAAAATGGGATATTATCTTTCCTATTTGCTCTTGCTTCCAGATTAGATATTTGAGGTAGTCAAAACAAATTTGTGAAAAGCTTCCTGTGCCCTGAAATTACTTTTTCAGCAAACAAAAAATTGACCTCTAACATTATACCTAGCTCTAGTTATCAAGATTTGTTTCAAGCTTTTCCTAAGCACTTTGCCTTTTAAGCTTTTATTAGCAAGGACTGAAAAGCTCAACTTCCAAAGAATGGGGACTTTCAGACCACATTATGGCTTGAAAACATGTGTAGTGTATAGACACCTAGTGGGTGGGTTGTTGGTATGTTGCTAATATCATATATACATGAAGAAATATCCCACATTAAGATCCCATATTTAAAATAGGGTGGTCCACCTAATAGGTGGGCCATTAGCACTTTAAATGTGGTACTGATCATCATCACTGATTTAGACAGAAGAATGAAATGGTATTGATTCAGGATTATGGCCAGGCAAAGACACCATTAGGCTGTTTGTTTTGTGCTTTATGTTCAGTAAATGAACTCATTTATAGATAGGATTAGTGTGATCTATAGAACAGAGCTCAGGAATAGAAAGCAGTACACTGAACTACATGAACTAGAGACTGGATTAGGATTTAGGGGAATTAAAAAAAAAAGAAAGGAAATATACGAACTCTAAGTGAGAGACAGAATGTCTATTGGTTTCAATTCTAGTATAATGAGAAAGAGGAGAGTTCTCTCAAGAGCTCTTCTACTGGACTTAAGCTGCTTTGCACTGAATTCTCATGAGCATAACTACACAACCTCATCCTGCCAGTTTGAGATCGGATAGGTGGAGAGAAGGTTCAGGTACAGAGCTGTAATTTTCTTCCCCTCTGCTCCCATAAATTAGCCCCAATTATCCCCAGTGTGCATGTTTCATTAATCTAGACCATTGACTACAACAGCTGTCTCCCAGAGGTCCCTTGTTGCCATTTGGCTCTTGGGGTAGTCACGAATTTTCTCCTCTGCGAACCAAAATCTAGTCATTTGCTTGATACTTACTTGGGGAGCTGATGAGAACGTTTTGAAAACGTCTCCGTCTCAGTGGGAAAAAAAAGTGTGCTTTACATCGAAGCATACACAAAAACAAATCACTTTTGTGTTTGTTAAGTGCTGAACTTCAGACACTACAAAATAGACAGGCAAATATGAGAACCTGCTCAGCTAATTAAGATCCAAGGTAGGAAGCAAAATGTGTGTTAGTGAAACTTTCCCAGGAAAGCTAGAATAACTCAGCCAGTTATTAAACTCTATTAAGTCAAAGAAATGTCAGCAAAGGATGATTTCTGGAGGAAAAGTCTTCCTTTCCTCCCTCTCACAGCCCAGCATCATGCAGGTATCACAGTGTGGGGAGTCAGGTTTTTCCAAGTGTTTTCCAGCTTCATTGCAGCATCTGCCCCAGGCACAAAGTACCCAGACAATTTGATACAATTTGTTATCAAGATGCATCAGACTTCTCTATAGTCTCTTTAGTCTTTTTAGTCTCCCAGGTTCTAGGATGAAAAACCTCTAAGTGCAATGCTAGAGTAAAGATGGCTCCAAGGCACCCAGGTTAGGATGAATGCACTTTAAAAGCATCTGTTAACTCTGTATCTCTATTCAGCAATAAAAATTACTTCACATGCTGTCTGCAGTCCCCATTTATAGAGCTTCAGTATTTTGGTGTATGGAAAGAAGGAAGCGTGGAGCATGCAGAAGAGAAGGGAGTGCGTGGCACATTTTGTACTAATCAATTAATTTGATGGCTTTATCAGACTTTTCCATACAGGGTGATGTCTGTACAAAAGTCTGGGCCTGTGGTTTTCAAAGCATCACCCAGCCCTTGCTTTCTCACAAAACAGAGACCAGGGCTCCTAGGAGGATTATCAAATGCACACTTGACTGATGAGCTGCCTCCCCATCCCACCCTTAGTTTTCCAACTTGCTTTACTTGCTTTGCAGTGGCTGAGGACTCTTAGAGACCAGGGAAAGCCCAACTGGTCAGGAGATCTCCGTCTCAGTTTGACCAGTTGAGTGGGACAATCAGGCATGGTCAGGAACTGGGATGTCACTGGTGTCGTGAAGCTGTGACCCTTGAGGATGAATGTGGTGCATTCAACCCAAGGGAGATGTGAGGAAGCAGAACAACCAGACCGACTGGGTGGTCTTGTCCCCCAGCTCTCTCAGAAGGGCTGACCTTCAGCAAGCAAACATTACACTGCTCACCTGCCAAGACTCAATGGGGAGTCACCTTTTCCTGCTCCAAATACTTTTGATTGTCATTTGTTCCTGGTTCCCCACCCTACATAAAAACCCACCTCAAAACCAGGACATCTTTTCACCTTTCTTTACTATTGTCACTACTTATCCCATTCCCTCTTCTTATGCAAACCCCAAAATAAAGCCATTAACATAACCAGCAAAAAGCGCTAATCTTTCCCAGGGCTCTTCATGGCATGTGATGTTGGAACAGCCACTGTTGAGTAGTGCTTGGGAGTGGGGCTGCCTTTCAAAACTGTCTCTCCCCCTGTTCCCTGTGACCCCTGCACCCTCTGGCCACCCCTCATCATGACTCTCTTGGCCATCCCAGGGTGGCCTCGGCTCTCAAGACCAACAGTAGCCCTTGCCCTCCTCTTGCCTCTCCCTGGGCTCCCCTGCACACTCAGCCACCCGCAGATGCAGGATGCTTAGGGCTTCTCTTGCCAGTTGGCGGGTGGAGGGACTGGGCTGGATGCGGTGGAGGTTGAACTGTTGCCATTTGAGATGGCAGCAGATGCTTCCTGGTGGAGGCTACGCTGGTTAATTCAGGGGTTTGTGGTTTGAGACAGAATCCCAATTATTTCCAATTAGGAGATTGTAGTGACAGCTGCTCTGAACAGGGTCTTCTCTCGTGGATGAGAAACTTGCCTCCACTTTTAGCTGGGTTTGGATACCCGCATTCCTAGAATGAGGCCCTCAATATTTTTTTTATAACCTCATTTTCTTCCACCTCTTGCTAGGCAATTCTTCCTCTCTCCCACACAATGCCACCTCTCATGAGGAATTTGGCAGTGGAAACATTCTTATCTTTCCCTTACCAAAATCCATTCATTTTCTCCTCTCTATATACAGGATTTAATTCTCCTGTTGGGCTGTCCAGCTCTGCCTCTTCCCAGTTCCTCTATTACTTCTGCCTGCCCTGTGATATATGGGCCTTGTCAAGCAGTTTTGGCCTGACCCAGACAGCCAAAATCAGAGGAAAACTTGGTTTTATTTTGCCTGGTGAGAATTCATCAAGGAAGGTGTCTCACTTAGGGAAATTAAGGATGAAGGAAAGGGAGAGATAGAAATTTATTCTGATTTAGTGTTAAAAATATATCTAACTATTCCTATGTTAAAGGCTGATATTTTCTCTCCACTTTTCTCTTCTTCCTCTCTTTTCCATCCATATCACACAGTCCAGAGACAGAATTCAGGAGAAAGCAGCATAGGGCCCTTTGCTGACTGGATTGAAAATGCTGGCTGTGGTAGAGCTGCAAATAGGAGATGAAGAAGGAGATGTTGAACAAAAAGACACCTTTCTCTCTATTCTGTCTCATGAGTACTCATCAAAGCCAAATCTAATCCTAAAAATACAAGCTAGACAAATCCTTTGGAAGGAAAAAGGAGAATTTGCTTTGTTTATGATTCATCTAAACCCTTGTTTGTTTGGATACCGAGTCTGTTGAATCACAGCAGGTCTAAGCAAACCATGAGGAAAGTGCAGAGTCCTTCCAGTGGCAGCAGTTCAGAGCCTGCTGTTTCTGCCCTCCCTTAACAAACACTTGTCCACTAAATGTGCTTGCACCCGCAGGGGATAGGATTGAGAAGCTGGGGACACTGCGCATGTTGAGAAGGTGATACCAAGAGGAGGCCAAGTCTTACCTTAATCCAGGTGATGTAAACAGGGGTACTGGGGTGGGCACAAACCCCTGCTCTACCAAGGAGGGACACAAATTTAAAAACCTCTGCCGATGACAAATCCACAGACATCACCAAGAATTCGGGCAGTAGGTTTTGGCCCACAGTGTTGTTCTTGATCCCCACATGGCCATGATCGTCATGAAGCTTTCCATTTTACATGGGATCCAAGAGGAAAGTTTTTAGCCTGGGAGGTTTTTCTGTGGGTTGCAAAACACTGAAACAATGTGGTATTTGGATGACAGTGTTGTCTATTAATCCATATGGAGCACTTAGATGCTATGGAAGATAAGTGCCTTGTAAATACAGATAAATAGATTAGATTAGACCTTGACAGTGGTTCATGCAAAAGGCATTTATATGTGCAAAAATAGTAACATTGTAGAGAAATAGCTATTATTTGAAACCTTGGGCCAGAGCTTCCATAATTGATATTGTTGGAAGAAAAAGGAAGCTAATGGAGAAAAGCTGCCGTGACTGCCCTTTTGTCATTGACTAATTCTTCCAGCAATCGAGGCGACATGACCCAGCTCCCATTTAGGCCTCAAAGCGAGTGGCCACATTTTTCAAGAGAGCACAGCTCAATGAATGCTGAGTCCTTTCAGAACTCATCTTGTGAGGGCTGTAATGGTGGGGAAAAAGGGAAGGAGAGTGCTTTTGAAAACCTGTCTTCTCTTTTACAACCTGACTGCTTGGAAATATGGACCATGGCATGGCTTGGAGAGCAGGCCAGAGACCTGTCACTGGCCAAGGATGTGGACTTACCCGTGTCCGCGATGCAGGTATTCGCATCAGAAACTTCGAAGACAGTGGGAGAAGGATGTAGGGTTCGTGTTATTATCAGCTCTACCAGGGCTCATCACAAATGGAGTTTAACTGGTACTTGTGCCAGTCTGTCCAGGTACAAGCTCTCAGCACTTAGGAAGTTCCTCCAATGATGTAGATTTGCATCTTCCTAAACTACAGAGCTCTGGTCTACTGTAAATGATGGCAGAACCCAGATCTTAATTTATCCGCACAAAAATAGAAGATAGAAAAGCAGAAAATAAACATCTAAGTGATCTAGGAAATCATGAAACAAGCAGCAGTTTTGTTCCTGAAACAAATTACAATTAAGTAACAACATTACTCCCTCAGCACCACTTGCTCCTGCTGCATTAGGTACAAAACCCAAGTGCTTAAAAGCTAGGAAATTAATAATTAAGAGCATCATACATCTTTTATTGCCTAGATAAAACATATAAAGGATGAAATCCTGACCCATCCGAAGGCAATGTCAGAGTTTTTCTTGACTTTATATGAACTTGTATTTTACCTAAATTGTTTTGTCAAATATAAAAAAAGGTGTCTCCAAAGAAACCTCAACAATCTTAATTCTGACCCAATATAGATGCTTTTCTAAGATCACTTCTAGAATTTAAGTAGAAAACAAAACCTTTTAAAAAAATGTGAAACACACCTACAAAATGAATATTGCTTAGAAGAACAATAATATTTTGGAATTTTTAAAAAATATAACAATGGGCACATATTTACCTATTACAAATGCAGTATTACCCAATAGTAATTGTACTTGGAATTACTTCTACTAACTAATCATATTTGCCACTTATGAAGATTAAGAAAATGTTTGTACACTAAATTCAATAAAATGAAAATATCACATAAAAGTGGGAAACTGAAAAAGAAAAGAGGAAAACAGTCGACAGGTTAAGCATGAGGTTGTTTTGCCAAAATAAAAAGTGCACTTCTTTGTACTTAACTTAAAAATATATATTTATTATGTGGGCAGTATAGGGTTTCAGGAGTCCTTAATCATTCATTTCCCTGCTTTTAAGTGTGAGGGTTTTGCAAATGATGTGATAAGTAAGTACATTGTTGTCACTTAGCAACCTTAACTCGTTTCTGAAGTGAGTTGTTTGTTTCTATAATAAATGAGACACTCAGATACCATGGTGATGAGCATAGGAGACCTTGTATGCTTAGACAGAGTGCTATCTTGATAAATGCAATATTTTTCAGATGTATAAGGCCCTCACAACAGAGGAGTAGCTCTTTCCTCACATACACAACATAGAAACATGGGCACTGGCTGTGTTTGTGCTGCCTTATGAGGAGCACCTGGAAATTGTTCTGAAGACAAGACTCATTGTCCTTTCAGTCAGAAAACCTGGAATTTTGTTCTTAGCTATGGCTGCAGGCTGCCTCTACAATGTCCAAGATCCTAGCTGTCTAAATATGTCCTTGATGGGTTTGCAGCCAGTTCTCAGGTGTTTTCATCGTTATCATCAGCCTTCAGTGTGAAACTTTATTCTTTGCATCCAGCTCCACACTCCGAAAACACCATCTTTTCATCTCCCAGCAGTCCTGCTAGAACTGCACTGGGCCTTCTCTTGTTCCCTAATTACTCGTTTATGCACTTCTTCTGAAGTAACCCAGCTATAATGCCAGCTTAACCAGCTGGTAGAAGATTGCTGGCCTCTGGGAAGCCTGCTGTGATAAAGAATCTCCAGTATGGTTCCGGCAGATGGGAACTGATGCCAAACCTTGAGGGCCATGTCTGGGGAAAAAAGGTAAAAGACAAATAGTATGGCTGAGATTGAACTTCCTCCCTCAATTCTGAGCTTCTGCTTTCTGGGAGTAAATTAAAGCACAAGGGTTAACAGCAAATGTCAAAATAGATTCTAGACAACTCTGTTCCATCCAGCCAAAAACGGCTTTTACTGCACAAGACTCTGGTAAATCCTTGGAAATAGTCAATCCTGCTTGAGCTTATCCAATTTTCCAATTTTTCTCTTCCCTCATTCCTTCTCTATATTCCCTGACTTTACACATAATATATTTGTGTTACTGTTACTGCTTCTTGAGTTTAAATTAATCTATTAAAGAAAGATGAACCACATGAACTTCCTTTTGGTTTTAGAAACCACATCCATATTCATAATGCACTAATCATGTTTGATAAATCAGAATTCATTGTGAAACATACTAAACCTTCATGTTGCTTCAGTTTTTAATCTTGTAGGAAAAGCAATCATCTATGCAATGCATTTGAAGGGGTTGGGCTGGGCTGTCTTGGGTGTCTCGTTGAGTCAGCTTCCTTGTTTGTACAATACAGCTTGTGCTGCTGAATCTAAGCTATCATCTAAAAACATAATTAAGTCTTCAGCACTTCACTAGCAAGAGGAATCACAGTGTGAATCAAGCACCATCTTCTTCGTGATGCTGGCCTGAGTTTGCAACTCATGTGGAAGAGCAGGTCTGAACTTTCATTCCAGTAGTGTAACCACGCTGAAACCTCAAGATCTTATTCTTGCAAGTCAGCAATGGTAAGTATTTCACCTGCAGTCAAAGAATAGACAGAAAAATGAGTGGCTGTAGAGATCAGTAGGATCTTTATTATGCAGTGACTTGTTTAATCTGGGTACAGTTTGCAAATAACAGTGAAAAGATGGTATTTCTGCCCCTCAGACATCTGCACATAAGTATGCACATTTGGACATTTTCTAACTGTTTGCAAAATGGGATTTATTGGCAACATCTGGATAAGTGCAAGTTTAGCTATGTCACTTTTGTTTTCTTTTCTTTTTATTTTCCATTGGTGCGTTAACCCTGACCTTTGCTTTAGAGAAGAAATCTTCACGTGAGTCTAGATCCTATGATCTATTCTATCTGCTTCTTTTTCTGCCTACTCCAAGAGTAGCATCCTGTGGATGGTGTAAAGGTGACTGGCTCCAGTCCATACACTGGAAGTGCTCTGCTTTTCCACAGTCCCAAGTTTGGGGCTTTCACACTTTCCCAAAGCTGTTATTTGGTGAAGCAGATTCTAAGCCTGCCACACTTAGTAATTCAGAGGTGAAATTTAGAGCTGAGCACAGGTTGAAAAATAACTTACTTTAGTAAGTGCAAAATCTCCATATCTGCTGCTTTCACTTCCCCCTCCTCTCCCCCATGGCCCCGACAGCCCCTGCAATCCAAACACTCACCATTATTATGCAAAAGCGGAAGGTGGATGGGAGAGAAAATTCATTTCCTCTCTGTGGGATGTTTATTGTTTTTTCTGCTCTCAGTGGTCCAAGGTCTCTGTTGTTTTACATGATATTTCATAATGGGAAGGGTTCTCGTAGGCACCAATGCCTTCATCTGCAAAGACTCATGGAGCCTGGAGATTTAAATTTATACCTCCCTGGCGCCACTGTAATTGGTATTCTCAGGAGAAGAAACCCTGACAAGTGACACAAATAAACCCTGCCAGACCCCTTTCAAGACCTGTAGCAGCAGTAGCCCCAGGAGGACTCCTATGATCAAATTACCCTTAAACCAATGCTTCTGCAGTAACTAAGGATGTAACTGCTGAAGGTCAACAAAGTGTTTGTAGAACATGTTTACCAGGTTTATTTCCTGCTCCCATTCAAAGACCATGAGTTGCAACACTGGCAAAATGGAACTGGAAGAAGCTGCAAATCTAATTAAAACTCATTACTTCAATTGTTTAGGAATACATTTATTTAGGCCTTCCCTACCCCTGTAGCTATTCAGGCATAATTACAACAGTGCCGTTTCCCTGAATATAAACAGATAATATAAAGTACACTCATTTTCTCTCCCGTGAACTGAAATTTGGCAATGTCTGTGACATTTGTTTGGGGAGCTGATGAAAACATTTTGAGGATGTCTGTGTCTCAGCAGAAAAGAAGAGGTTAAGAAAGATTGGTAGACAGGCAGATAGATATGGATATACAGATATATCCATAGATATATGTATATATAAATGATTTAGAGTTTGCTTCCTTTCTCCAATCCTTTTGCAGTCAGTACCTGGTTTTGGTGGGGGGAACTGCAGGGCATTGATGTAATCAGATTTTGACAGCCAAAGCAGCAGATACTTTTAAATTCAGCCTATGCTTCAAGAAACCTTATTTGCTGCACTCCTTGTGATGTCAAAGTGTGTGACTGGGTCAGCTCCTTAACTGTTTGCTCCTGGTTTTTTATTTATTTTGTCTTTTTCCTTTTTCTTGACCAGATTGTGAATTTGTTAGGGAAATGACCTATTGCATACATATTTTCTCAATGTAGGAGGAAAGTAATTAATACTGATGGAATTGTCATTTAAACAACTGTGAGGGCATGCACTTCAGGTGCTGCACTGCTTTCGCTGTTGGTTAAAAGACTAAAAGTCCCCATAACTGACTCAGAAACTGTTCTGGTGTAAAAATTCTGTATCGACCTTGGACAAAGCACAAAAAACTCCTTCTGATAAAAATAGGAAGACAAACAGAAATAACAGTTGTGATTTTGTGATACAAAAATCATGGGATGAAATTTTTAGACTGGATTATGTAGGCAATTCAAATTTGAAGACCAGAAGTGCTTTTTATTCTGGATTTCCTCCCAGAGGCTTCTGGGTTTGAAACATACTTCTTGGTTAGTACAGAGTTTTGCTGCAATTCCAATACCTGACAGTAAGTTTGGTGAAAGCCTGATGAGTCCCAGGAACTTTAGCAAGATTTTCATAGAAAGAATTACTCATGGTGCCAAGAGACTCCTTCATTGCTTGCTCATTGTTTATAACTTATTCATTAACAAAAGCTCACATTCCTGGATCTAACATTGTTGACATTTGTTGCAATATAGGTCTGGCCCTGGATCTCCCTGTCAGGTTCTAGTCATACTCTGTACTCCATAAGCCCTACTTCTACATCGCCAGAGAAACAGCTTGTACCAACAAGCTGGCATTCCCAGGAGCAGAGCGTGGCCTGCAAATGTTCCGTTCAGGACTCAGCTGCCTGCAATTGTTCATATTCCTGCAGTAAAGGAGGAAGCCTGGGGATCTTTTCTTGAATGCTGGCCCTTCGTCCCAGGGGATGGGAAGAAGATCTCCAGCCCTGGTCCAGGCCATGGATCTCAGTGCAAGGAGAGAGACACCCAAAGGCACTTTTCAAAGTTTTGACCAGTCTAACCTGCCCCAGTAGGTGTAGCCATATTACCTTACAATACAGTCTGCCCGGTAGCTCACCAACTCAAGCATTTCCCAACATGCCTCAGTTTTCCTAATATCCCAGTTGCTCTGTGCCCCAGGTCATTCTGTGTTAAAAAATTGCAATCACAGGACTGGACCCTTATATGTTTCCCTCAGCTCACAATCACCAGAATATGATTTAATTACACGAGAAAATGTTCTCTTTAATCTCCTAGAATTAGTCATGTCTTCCTCAGTCATGTCTATATGTTTTTGGTTAGAGAGAGTGAAATTCTTAATATATCAGTGACATTTATAACACATGTTAATATCATAAAACGTCAGTACTCTATTTGCAGAAATGAATACTGATGTGATGGGAGTGTTTTATTATGTCAATGACTTTTATTATAAATATGATAAAACTGTGTCATCTTTTTTTTTCCAAATAAAAAATAAAACCACCTAATCATTTATCTCAAGGTTACTGCTCTGGCTCTGCTACTTGGTTAATTTATTCAAGTGATCTTAAAAAAAAAATGCACCCTGCAAAGGATTTTCACATTGTGTGGTCATTTGATGGATGTTATCATTTATCTGCTTGTTTGGTTAGGATTAGAGTGTGACAATAAGCACAGAAATAGGGATCATGTCATGGCTTCCTATAGACACAAAGCCAGGAAAAAAAAACTAGTTTTAAGGGAATAATTAATCATTATCAGAGAGTGAAAGGTGGCTTGGTATTACAGCATCTCCATTGCTCTTTCCAGGGCTACTGGCTACTGAAACAGCCATCATGCCTCAATTCCACCAGCCCTGTCTGCAGATGATGCTCTTGAGATGGTTTCGCTACCTGATGCTCCCTGGTGCTCAGGTTCATTACCAGACCCATGGAGAAACAGAGGCTCTGGACAGAATCTTGAACAAGCCCATTGTGGGGGCTATGATACCATCCTGCCAATTAATCTTGATTACTACAGGTAATATTTACTGTTGTAAGCTGAACTATTAACTATACATAGATGCACTTCCAACTCCAATAGCAAAGTGTCAGATTCACAGAAAATCAAGAGCTCATTATAAGGAAAATGATATTTTATGGAACAGAGTAGCAAATGATGAATGTTTGTATACATTTCTACTCTATCTCTTTGACTGTTTAAATTTCTTTACTCATTTTTTAAAATTGCAGATCCATAAGAAACATCTTGGCAAGAAATAAAATATTAATTTATTTAAATAGAGAATAGGAAAACTTGCTTTGATTCATACAAAATATCATGACTCTGTGATTTTTCAGAATACCAAGAAACATCATGAAAGTCCCGCCAAAGTTAGAAGCAGCCACCATAATGAATCAGCACATGCTTGGTTCCTGAGTTAATACACAACATGGTGAGGAATCTGTTCCCTTGGGGAGAAAGCACAAGGAGGACAGAGATTGCAGCATTAAGATCATGCTGTTGCTATGGTAAGAGTGTACAAGACTTCAGGATTATTTTTTTTTTTTTTTACTTTTAACTTTTTTCTTTTCCCTTCCCTCCCCTTCTGTCTATGTGCTGGTGATACTGAGACAGGAAACCAAGGATTACAGTCCTTGTAAGAAAGACATCTGCTTTGGTTGTCAGCTTGAAGGAGGTCAGGAACAGGTTGTTGAAGATGACTGTCATACAGTAGATAATAAATCCAGGGTGAAATTAATGAGTGGCTGTTTTTAATGGTAAGCATCTAAAATGTCGAGACTTTTTTTTTTTAAGGAGACCTCTCTACTGCTGAGACCTGGCAGAATCATTGCATGGATGGAAGGAGCTGGCCAGAGGGGTCTGTAGGGAGTGTGAAGGGGCTGTCTGGAATGAGGGAAAAGCCAAGGAGCGACGGGAGTCTCTTCAGATGCCACTGAACCAAACTGCAGCACGGGGCAGTAACTCTCCCTTCGCTGTGCTTGAATGAAAAATACCTGTAAGTCAACTCCACCCGAGTACTCAGTAATTCAATGCTTTGAGAGAAGAGAAATAACTTTCTGCTGGTGTCCAACTCAGAGATCTCCTGCAAAGGAAGACATGAAGTGACCATCTCTTGGAGCACTGTCAATGGGACCTGGTGGGCTGTCACCTGGCTGTGCCAGGACTGTCCCCTTTCCATGCAGTAGGAGGACTGCTGAGATGTTGCCTGGGTTATTAGGCTGTTTCAATAGTGAGATGATGGTTCCCCAAGGGCTCCAGTCTGAAGTAGCGTAGTCACACCACAGTAGAAGGCTTCTTCCTCCCAGAAGTGAGCTACAACAGCACTTTAGCTGGAGCCAGAAGAACAGCTCTTTAAAAGAAAATGCTGCAGCTTCTCTCTTAAATGTTCCACTGGGCTCTTAAGGCTCACAGATGTCTGTGAGGTTCCAAATGCTAAAGATGCAGTAAAGAGCCCTACTAATTCACACAGCTGCCCAGTCAGTCTTGTTCCAAGAGCGAGTGCAAAGTGGTCTGATAGTTTTTTTTTACTTTCTTTCCTTGTTCTCAGGCCTTTACAGAGAAGAGAAGATATATATCTTCCTCCCCTGGGCTGCCAATGGCTATGGGTAAACTCAAAGTAAGGAAATCATGGCAAGTTATTTACCCCTTGAGGAAACGTCTTTTTGAAGAAACATAAATCAGGGTTTATTCAGAAGATTTCCTAATTAGACCTACAGGAAGGTCTTCTCCCTTTCCATTTATACTTCTTTCAAACAAACTGCTCCTGATATCATATTGGTGTGAATTAATTGCTCTCACTGTAGACTTTTACAGGGATCTTGTTATTGGTGTTTAACCTATCTTTAAAGCAAGATCTATAGAAACATCCTTCTGTATAGCACATTGCACTCACGAGTACAAGATTGGAAATAAAGTCTCCTGAGGCACAGGCATATTTTTAAGACCCTAGAAACCACTGTCACCTACACCATTGAGATTTAGTTACAGATCTGGTTGCAGATGCACTGCTGTTCTTGGACCCTAGCAAAAAAACAGTGTTGATGCAAAAGGGTGGGAGAAAGGAAGATAATCTATAAATATTTTTTATATCTATCTTATCTATCTATCTATCTATCTATGCATCTAGATATTCATATCATACAGCAGCTGAGTGAATGCCAGTCACGTCCTGACCTGGGCTTGGTTTTGTTTGTGTTTCTCCTGCAAGTGAGTTTTCATAACTTCCATTTCTTCTAATCTCATGCTTCAGGAGCTGGCCGCTGGGAGAGAGATCTCGTGAGGCAAGCAACTCCCTTATGTGTGGGCTGGGATTTCAAAACACAGCATGGATGGTGCAATGGAGAGCAAAGCTGACTGGAGGTGACCCAGGAGATGCCTTTAGTGAGTTCCAGAGAGAAAAGCATGGCGTGATGGTGCATATAATACCAGAAAACCAGTGGACCCTGAAGCAGAGGAATGTCTCCAGGCTGGTGTCACTCGGCAATACAGAAGGCTGAGGCTGAATGGCTAAAAGGGGAAAAGCTATGGCAAGGGGCAGCTCTTGGAGGGAGGACCACGGGCTAAAAGTGAAAGGGAGCCTGTGCGAGATGACAATGGGGAAGAAATCATGACAAGAAAAGATGACAGTGACAGAAATGAGAATTAGGGGGTTAAATGAGCAATCAGAGGGAATGTGTGAAGGACCTTAATGCAAAGGTAAAACTGTCAAATCTGTGATGCTGCTAATAAACATGAATAATGTAGGGAATGAATGGGGCATCTTGGGGACTGAGAGAAGGACTGGATCTGAGGATTTTGAAGAAAGAAAAGCTGCACAGAGACACTAGAGAAAACCAGAAGTATTGACCTGAGGCAGAGAAGAGAGATAAAGGATGTAGAACTGAAGCACAGAGATCCAAGATTGATTTATGAAGAGAGGAAAGCCTGGGAGAGGAGGACAGCCAAGGGGAAACAGTGGCAAGAAGAATTCTCTTGAGGGAGGAGGACAGAGACAGCCTTCCAGATTTTGGTATTCTCTTCATCTGAGTTTGTCGCTTTGTTGTAATTTCACCTCCATCTATCCCTTCTGCAACCACCTTATTGAGTTTTAGGATGACTCATTAAAAGGAAAAAAACAGAAAAGAATTTAAAAAAATGAAAAGAAAAGCAATAGCCACCTATTTCTGATCTAAACTGAAAAGGCAAGCTGTGTTTTCTATTTGGGCTAGAAAATGCCTTTCAGAGCTCAGCTGGCATTTAATTTGTTTATTCTTTCTCAGGACTCTCTCTTGCCTCTTTCTGCTCATGTTTTTCACAGTTGCTCCTCAGTGGAAGGTAAAGCCAATAATGGCCAGGTTGGAAGTGAACTTTCAAACCCACAATATTGGAGCAGGTTCAGAAGGAAACAAATGGAGGCTGCTCAGTCATAATTTAGGAAATGGCTGGAGACAGATGGGCATTTGGCACTGAAACAAGAAGAGGAAGACCATGAACTTTGGGGCATCAGGAGGACTTAATGCTAGTTCAAAGAAGGCAACAGTGCTGTCTTGGGGATAAAGAGGGGTGCTAACAACATCCCACCCAGCTGTGGGATGGAGCCCAGGTGAAACTGGCCTTCCCTTTCCTGGAGATATGACCTGGGCACTGTTGTGGCAGTGGGTGGCAGTTAATGATGACAGCTTTATGAGCTTATCCATAATCATGAGGCTTAGCTCCAGAACAGGAGGGACTTTTAAAGGCTATTAAACCAGTTGTGCAGTACTTTCTGTTTCACAAGAACAGCAGTGGCAACGTCTGTGCCAATTTTCAATGTGAGGACATGGATGTGACCATGCACGTATGTGTGTGCAAAAACTGTGAGTCCATTATGCAGTCCATTAAAGTGCTCCCTACTTCTCAAGGATACTTTCTGAATTCAGGTCTGATCTGAGGAGGAAAGGAGCTGGAAATCCAATGTCCTTTGAAAGAGAACAACTCCCACTGGCCTTGTCCATAGAGATGGGGACACCACGGTAATCTGCCATCTACCAGTTTGCCATGCATGGCCTCATTCCCTAGTTCATGCTACTTTCTCTCTGTCCCAAACACTCCAACTGCTTCCCCACGTCCTGGAGGAAGTTTTTTCTTTGAGCTCACACTCTCAGTACTCATGGATGATAAGGAGTTTCTGATTATTTAAACTAGAGGTCAACAGATCAACAGGGCATTATGGCAGGTTGTAATGAGAAAAACCAGGCACAGACAAGTGGTTATGAGGACAGGTTAATCAAGAAAACAGTTAAGAACAACAAAAGGATGTCAACTTTTGACACTGGATCAGATTACTTAAAGATGGAAGAGAAGAGTAAAATATCTTCACAAATTCAAATTGAGAAAGAATATGACTGAAGAAATCAAAAGAACACAGTTGATGTGTGACTCCTGTGAGGACAAGTCAATTGCTCCTGATATCCCACCCATCCCTCTGCATCCCAGCCTGAGTTTTGGGAGTCACCCATCACTTTGACAAGCTAAGCCCAGCTAAGCCACGCTGTCCCTTCTGGCAGAAAGCTCACTACTTTCTTGTCCTTGTCTTGCCTCTGCCTGCCTTGTAGCATGAGTCTCTGCAGAGCAGTCAGGCCGGCAGTATCTCTTTCACTGTGGGTTTGTACAGCCTTTCCATGGGATCCAGGGGACTTGTTTGAATTAACGTAATTGGCAAACACATTGTTCAAATATTAGCAGTGGCAGCAAAACCATTGTGCGGGACTAGTCAAGGCAAGCAGTCCCTTCACTCACAACAGTTAAAACCTAGATGCTGTTGCCAGGCATGTTAGGCACTGAATATGATCCAGAAAAGCCATCCAGCTCTGAAGCTGGCTGAGCTGCTCCAATCTTAGTTATTATTAATTTGACTGGGGATAAAAGTACATGTAAAGGTCACTTTCTGCAACCAAAAGCAAGTGACAAAGCATTTGGCACTATGTTCTGCTGCCTCTGGTGCCGGGACCAAGTGAGGCAGACCTGGTGCAGGAGCAGCACAAATCTGATCTTCTTCTATGACAAAATTACTTGATTGGTGGATGAAGTAAAGGCTGTGGATGTTATTTACCTAGAAAAAACCAAACTGGCTGGAGGGCCGGGCCCAGAGAGTGGTGGTGAATGGAGTTAAATCCAGTTGGCAGCCAGTCATGAGTGATGTCCCACAAGACTTGGTACTGGGGCCAGCTCTCCTCAACATCTTTATCAATGATCTGGACAAGGGTATCAAATGCACCCTCAGCAAACTTGCAGATGACACCAAGTTGGGTGGGAGTGTTGATCTG